>VWPW01015197.1:439156-451656 GCA_013389825.1 Crypturellus undulatus
CCTTTCCCTTTCCCTTTCCCTTGCCCTTTCCCTTTCCCTTTCCCTTTCCCTTTCCCTTTCTCTTTTCCTCTCCTCTCCTCTCCTCTCCTCTCCTCTCCTCTCCTCTCCATTCTTCCCCCTTTTCCACGGACTCAGTTGTGCTTGATTCCTCCTCTAGGAAGCCGGGGGAATTCTCTCACTTGAAGTCTCCGGGTCATTTTCCCCTGTCATTGTCTGGCTCGAGTGCTGAAGTATGCGGGCTCTATTCTCCTCCTCACTTGACATTGGCCAGGACCCTCCTTGCTGATTAGGAAGGATCCCGATCCCGAACGGGGCACAACGTTCCCCTCCGCTGCACCTATTGCCTCCTGACTGCTACCTTTTCGCGCTGCACTGGAGAATCATAAAGTTGGGTCATTTTGTCCCAACAAACCAGGTTTTAAAGGACAACCAAAAAAAAAAGTATATATAAATATATATCCCTCCAAATATTCTTTTCTCCTGTGGTTAATAAATCACATGTATTCAAACACTATCTCCATGCTGGTTATTCAGTAATGACTTGAGCCAATTTTCATCTTCAACGCTCCAGAATTACAAGCATGTTTCCGTGTCTCCCCTTTTTGAGAACAATACCAGCGACGAGTTTGTTTTCATGCCGCACAGCTTCCAGGCAGTCTTTTTTGAAATCGCGTTCTGCAGGATTTGCAAATGGATTTTTGTCTAAACTGTAAGCTAATTATTTGCTAAATATTTAAATAGGGAACATTTTGACACATGGCGGTTCAGAATCAATTTGAAAGAGCCATTTCTTTCCTTTTTTTTTTTTCTTTCCAAACCCACTTATGATCAGCCAGCTATCAGTACATATATGTGCCATTAGATCCATTATTTTTAAGCTCTTTGGACAGCTAGTCATCAGATAAACCAAATATGGATTAACCCAGTAAAACAGTACATTGCTAAGAAAACAGAAAATAAAGTGCTACAAAACCCTGCGAATACCACTTAAAAGGAAGAAAAAGCAGCAACATGCAGGGACAAGATTAGTTTACGGTGTAAATGGACGAACACAGTAACTTTGCTACACTTTATATGGTCATAAATCTGTCAAGATAAGCCAATAGATTAATATTTTCTTAAAAAACTCCTTCTATGTAAATGTATTTAGCTGTTGAGCAAAAATCTGAATTACCCCCTGAAGAAGATAGCTAAGAAGGGCTTTCTAGCCGCATCTAAGCTCAGCCCTTTGGATCTGGCAAGAAATAACAGGTTTCCGGAGTGCACGCCGTGCTCTTGGAGGCGGTGACTGCGTCTCCATTGGATTTGCACCGCATATCCCGCATTCAGGGAGAAACACCTGGAAAACAACCTACTTACGATCGAGCCCATTTTTCATCTGTTTTCCACAGTTTTAGGACAGAAGCAGCTTTCTTCACTCAACGCACTCGAGTGGAGAGGCTGGCTGGAGAAGGCCAACAGATACGGACCAGAATGGGGTGAATAATGCCCAAAATGGAACCTCTTCAATCTCGTTCCGGAGGACTGTGTTATTTGTCATTTGCCAGTATCTAGCTGGCCACCAAGGTCCACTGATTTTGCTGGAAAGTCTTTTGGAAACACAAACCACGGTGCTTATTTGCTGAAAGAAGTCAAGGGCATCCAATTGGGATGATGAGTTTCCAGGGGGTTCTGGATGCACGATGGCCAAATGAAGAGTTTTGCTGGGAGGTGACTCATCTTGTCTGGACAATCAATGGCAGGGAAGACGGTGTGTGTGAAATGGAGAAACAAAACCATCTTCCCTCAAAGGCTCTTCATTTGCCTGGAGAACTCCTGGAGAACCTGAACCCACGAGCTCATCGGGAATGACCGCCAAGGTGAATGGATGTGTGGGAAGGCCAAGCACTAGCAGTAACTACTACCACAAACAAACAGTAATCCCAAGTGGGAGGAATGGGATCCTCCTGCTTCAGGACATACCCTGACCTGTAATTTTGAGAGGTTATATTAAATGTCCCCTGGGTCAGGTTACCCTATGCAGAATTTCTTTCCCCTGTTTGCATCCAAACAGTCCCTGTCCCTCCAAGAGAGTATTCTGGACACGACCACTGGGCTACTATGGAAATTACAACTTTATGGAAAAGGAAACACGGGAAGGGAAGAGAAACAACACAATACGTCCCAGGAAACCTCATAGCGCAAAAAAAACATAAAGGCTCAACCCTATGAAGCCAACAGTAGACTTTCCATTGCTTTTAACAATCTCCTTATCTTGCTCAGTGTGCACGTCAATGCCCAAATGAGCTAGAGTTTTTAAAGCAAATGCACAGCAGAAAGGCCTCCGTTTGCAACAGCAAATCTTGCTGTTGCAACAGTTATTCTACATAAATGAGGGGACATCAGCTCTGCCCCAAAAGGCACCCAATTCAGTTGAAAGTTACATCGAGGATTTTGGAACAGCTCGAGACCCAGGCCCCATGGTTTCTGGGTGAAACTGAGGCTTCCTTGACGAGAACGGATTTCTCTTTCCCTTTATCTTTCCAGATATTTCACAACACAAGCAGGAGTTACTCCTGAAAGGCATCTGCTCCATAGGAGAGTAAGGAGTCACTCCCGAAAGCAACTTTAATTGCTGTAAATTCACGTCCTTATTATAGAAGGATATCAACAAGCATTGCGGAAAGGGAGCACTTTCAAGGGAATTGGGTAGGGAATAGAGAGCAACTGAACCAAATGAAACTCTCAGAAAGCAGTATCCTCACTTTCAGAGGACAACCAAATCCTTCGGCTGAAAACCCCAGAGTTTGGCTTAAAATAATTCCAGAAAGGCACAAATGTCAAAAAAGACACTTCAATAGGTACCTCAGCACAGATATATGGGCAGTTTCACCTTGAACTTCATGCTCCCCTTCCAGGAATACCAGAGCCAGCTTTCTTACAGAACACCTTTTCCTTTCACTAGACAAGGGTCTCCTTAATTATTAAAAATCACTGAAAAGTAGTAAGAACAGAAAACAGATAAACAGGCTAAGGCGCTTACTTAAAGATGACACTGCAGAAGCGTTAGCTATTAGATGAAGCCCTAGCACAATTCTCCTGGCCTGAAGTGCTGATGGGAAAATGCTTAAGGACCATCAGCAAGGCAAATTCACGGGCAGGAATCAGTGTCTGAGAGCAGAGACACTGATAAAGTCCCATAAAGGTAGGTAACGACTGCCAAGAATCTGCCATGCAGAATTGCACCCTGATAAAATTAAGTTGTAGCCAAGTGAATTCCTTTGCCTCAAAATCATATGGAATTAGCTTAATATTAAGCAGGAAACTTGTAATTTCTTTTGGTTTCTGAAACATCGTAGCCCAGAGAGCCTATTTAGGATTTGTAAACAGAAATGCAGGACTCTGACTGCATCTCAGAGCATCTTGGGGTTTATTTTACCTGGAATGGGACCGGCTTGCAGGAAGACCAACATCTGCGGGCTGCAGTCTTGGCAACCTGGAACCATCACAGGACCAAAGTTTTATGCAAGACAGAGCACCAGACACTCAGACCGTTAACTGATGTGCTCAAGGCTCTGAAGCTGCAGAAAAAAGCAATAGTTCATGCTTGGAAATTCAGCAAGAGCAGAAGAGCATCTGTGTTGCTTGCAGGTTGGAAAAGAGATGCTTTCTTACAAGTGACTAATTTCTCTACTGCTCCTGACTATTCTTTAGACAAGTTAATACCCCATTTGCTTCTTATATAGCAAGTGAAGTCTGGCTAAGATGCAAAGGTGAGGGGTAAGTCATCAAGTCATTCAACTGTGCTCTTGTAAGGGGTATATTACCCTATTTGTATCAAATGTTGCCTTACTTCCTTCAGAACATCATCTCCTGGGGCTAAGAAGGGATGGGAGCCAGTCTGAAATGACCTCTTCAAAGAAAGGGGTTGAATTTAACACAGACAAGTGCCTGAAGTGAGGTGACGGCTGGCACTGAATGTCACCTGTCACTGGTGCTCTTACTGGGAGTTGGCTTGTGCTTCTGGCATCAAAAGCTTCCCCAGGTTGACTGGACAAGTTCAGGTAGATGCAGGTGCCCTGGGGCCTTGCAGTTTCCAGGGCTGACAGCAAAGTGGTTTTGGTGGTGTGAGGGAGAAAATGGGGAAAAAAATAACCAAGCTTTCTAGAGACTGCAATGGCATCTCGGGCAGGGAGTCCTGGGCTCTCCAAAGCGCCTTTCTCTTTCCAAAGAGGCACCGACTGCAGAGAAAACTAACTCCCAGGCAGGAAGCCAAAGCCCGTGCCTACCACATGAAAGACTATTTATAATGCAATACCGCAAAGAAAGATGGAAATCAGTTAAAAGAAGCAAGTGTCTGTTGGGTCTTGCAAGACTTTTGGAAGCCTTGCAAGCCTATTCATAGTGCCTAGGGCTCTCGCGGACTGGCCTCCTGCTACGTGCAGAACATTGGGGTTAGGCTTCCCTTCTCCAAATGGGCTTCGAGTACTTTGTTGACAGGTTCTTTTAAGACAATGATGGGTCTATATCCAGCGAGGCTCGTGGAAAAGAGCCCTGCTTGTCTTTCAGTCCTTAGGCAGTCAATGGCAATTTTGTGTTACTTCAATGAAAAATAAACATTAGTGTTTTAGCTGTTGAGCTGCTTTAACAATTTAATACACTTGTTGCAGAAAGGTTGAACGTACGCGTTGCCTGCTTCTAGTCTTGAGAAAGTCTCCTCCTGGGAACATCTGCCTACACATTTAGGCTGCAGACATGTGAACTGGAGAGTCCAAAGCATGTTCTCTGCGGGTTGGCATGGGGTATTTGTTTAATGTGAGCTTTCCAGCTCTAGAAATGCAGGGCATCCAGAAAGGTGTGGCTGGTTGACCTTCTTTTAGCAAAAGCAAGCAAAGATTGCCCAAGAGGAACTACCAACAAGGGGAGTTACAGCCTGGAGAGGAATGAGAATCTGTGGGGCCAACCTGAGAATCGGGAGGAAAGCTGACAAGCCTCAAGAGCTCCAGAAGTTCCAACCGTTCAAAAATGTCCAACTCTGGTGATTACAAAATCAGTATTTGTGCAGAAACTAATGTATGAAGGGGACAGACCCGGACCCCTACAGCTCATTTCAGTAAACCGGCTTACTAGTTTGCCAATCCGTTTGCAATAACGAGTTTCAATGACTGGCTTTGTGCAGCCTGTCTGCAATTCTAGCAGGCTTTTCTACAGAGCTCTGCGGGCTTCAGGGTGATTAAGTCAGCCAAGTTACACTTACAAGCGAGATCTGAGCCTGGTTACCACCCCATAAACAAGACTCAGACCAGGACATGGTTACACTTCATTCCCCCAGACAGTTCCAAGGGTTGCCAAAATTCACGTGATTGTAACCCTCGGAGCAAGCCAACATTCCTAAAAACCCATGAGAAAGAAATATTTTAGAAAGGGCATCATAATATTCCTCATGTTTCAAAAAATGTAGCATCTATTGATGCATGGTTTTGTGAAAGGTTATCAGGTTACAGCAAAAATCATTGATCGACTTAAGATTCTTAAATGCCAAAGTCTTTTTCTTTTGACTTTTCTGTTTCACAGCCTTTGCTATTAGTAGTATCCCTCTGGCCTCCAAACTGCTAGACAATTATAACTTACTCAAGCTTTTTATGCTAAAAGCAAAAAAAGTAGAAACCTTGTTTTCAGGCACTATTTGGTAATTGCCCAGAATGGTCCCATTGCACCTTTTCTTGCCCATTTTGTGCCCGAGGTCAGGTGTTTGTATCCTCGCCTTCCATGACATGGAAGCTCTTCACCTTGGCTTGGACAGTCTCAGTTAGGAAAACGACAGCGTTACTAAGTTAACACTATTTTTCTCCCCAAGCACTAACAGCGCTGACTGCAAACACACATTTACTTTCGAGACTTTTATTTTATTTAAAGGACAAAACTTGTTTGAGAGTGCGAGACCTCCTGCTCCTACCTTCACCCTTCCTCCCCACGCACAAATCTGCAGACCTGCCTAAGGAGTATTCAAGGTTAAATAATGCAGCCCGGTAAATGCGCCCTAATAATCAAGTTTGTGACGGCGGAGACCACACAAGGGATTTATTTTTGATAGTGAATCTATACCCGTCCACATCAGCGAGAGCCCATTGAGAAGCAGACCCCTCCAAGCGATTAATACAGCTAAAGGGCGCAGATAAGAGATCAATGACAAAATCACCTGGTAAGAAAAAAAGAGAGAGAAAATAAAAGATGTTGCATTAAAAGGGCTTTTACTTTGCACACGGAACAATACAGAGAAACCTGTATTTTAGCACTTGGACTCAACAAGCACTCCAAAGTATGCCAGGATGAGAACAGAAACCCATCCTTTCTAATAATCTTGTGACAAAAGCTAAAAGACATCATCCTATTAACTAGTGATCTCAACTGCTAATGCAGAGTACTTCCTGGTGCCTTTTATGTAGAATGCTGCTATTAAAAAACCACTAAACATTCACAGCGAACAACACAGAATCATTCATCTTTTATCAGCATCTCTTGTTAGAAGAGTAGGAGAGGGGCTGGAGGTGTCATTGATATTATAGAGTGGAAATTAATCAGAAATTTTTCTCATATTTTCCTCATCACGCTCATTTACTTTTGTACAAATTTCCCCCTGCTAAAAAGTTCATACCCAGCCCCCTGTTGTACGCTTTTAAGTTGAGAATATTCAACGAGCGCGTCAACTGAAAGGCACTAGGTCCGAACACAAAAAGCATTCGAAATTCTCATTTAGTTGTCTTTATTTTGCTAGCGCCATGTGGTCCTTGAAGATGTAGAAAACACGGGAAGCTGAGTAAAGATCAGAGCAAGCTCATTAGCATTCTGACAAAATTGGAGTGGTGGAGATGTATAGTTTGCCTAGTTTGTCGTTTTGAAAGCTACCGGGGGTAAGCTTGGGGCCGCATTGTGCTTTTGTCTTTTTTGGGGGTTTTCAACGCAGCGGGGTGTTTGTTAGCCTGGTTTCCAGAGTGCATTGTGGGAACCTTTCAGCTTATATAGTATCACTCGAGTTCAAGTCAAAAAGTTTTTTTCCCCCCCGTCTTAGTTGATAATAACCTATCCTAATGCATAAGCCCGGCTAGCAAAACCCACTGTGCCGGACACCTGTGTTAGGAACTTAAAAAACACCAGCAGCACAAATAAAATCAACTCGGAGTCGCTTTTAACATAAAACCTTTTAAATGCGTCCCTACTTTTCTTTAAAAGATAGGAAGAAATTAATTTAAATTCCACTGTTTACAATAAACTAGAAATGAATTTGAGACAGATCCAGTCGATTAGAATTTAAAAGAGACTCTGTCACTGCCTAAGATCCCCCTGCTATTTCAGAGACTCTTGAAGGAAGATTGGTTTATGCTCCAGAATTATGTAAATAATGAATTACCTCTTAGAAGACCTAAGGAAGTTATTACTCTGGTCATTTGATTTTTTTCCTCCTTTTTTTCCCCTTTTTTTATAACACTAGGCTCACTTTGAAGGGCTAAAAGGGCTACATTAATGCTGCTATTCGACACGAACGTTTCCAAGTAGCAATGAAATGGATAAAGGTCTTTTTGGATGAATTTATCTGCTAAATCCTTGTGGTTGCCCTCCTATCTCGGATGATGACCCAAAAGAATGTCAACAGCTCATTTCCCGGGAAGCGCGAGGGAGTCGCTACACCAGCCATAATCTGCGCGGCCACAAAGCCCCGTTTCAAACATTACATTTCACAAGCTGTTTAAAGAGATTTCTTTTCTTTTTTTTCTCCCCCTCTCATCTCAGCCATCCTGACAGCACTTTGGACGTCAGGGCCTCGGGAACACGACGTCCAAACGTGGCTCTGCGGGGTGGTTTTTACACAGGGTGTTTGCACGTGTTGGGCAGAGGCGCCCGCGATGGACGTACAAGTGCTTGGGTTTCTCCTTGCAAAATACTGGCCAGGGCACAGAAGTAAATAATAAATAATAGTAAGTAAATAAGTAATAACAGTAAGTAAATAATAAAAAAGTAAATAATAATTCATGTGAGAAATAAAAGTAAATAATAAAAATTCAAAATACATTGTCACGCCTAATTCACTCCTGTGTTTTTTAGTATAACTGGTGTCAAACTGCAATAGTTGCAGATATCCTCGTGCACGGCAGAGCGAAACCTGGTTTGAAAGGGCTGTCATGGCCTAGGGCCTGATGCAGTAGACGTTACAGCGGGGAGCAGATTTGGGATTTATTACTTAGCAGCACAGAAACAAATACAAAGAGAAAGATCCACTTTATACCCAACCTCCCAAATGGCTTTTTAGCATCACACGCTTGCATGGCATCCTTTGGGTTTTCATACAAGAGTGTTGGAGCTGCAAATCCCTCCTTACCAAGGAAGCAGCAGCCAGGCCAAGGGAACAGGACAGATCCCCGTTTGCGTGTCCCATCGCGCTCCTAAATCCATTCCACACCCTCAGGAACCAGGGGGGATTTTGCTGGGGGCAGAGGAGGGCTGCAACGTCCCAGCTGTATGTGGAGACCCACACTCCCTCCCCAGCTCAGCCCAAAGCCCGGCCCTGGGAATTAAACAGCAGGAGTCATTCTAGGACCCACAAAATGTAGAATTTTGCCAGCTTCAGACTCCTCCCCGCAATTTTTTCCAATCTGCTTCTCAGCAGTTAGTTCCAAATACGCTGGAGACTGTTAAGTGCACTACAGTAACGCCAGCCGAGCTATTTTCTATACTTTGCAACATGCTTAAAGCTGCAAAATTATTTATCTCCTTCACTGCATTCCGCCCGGAAAGTTTCGTCTGTGGGAATCGTCTGGACCAGCCACATCAAATTAGAGGGCAGTCAGGAGTGTCTAAGTCCAGCTTTAAAACAAATATCATAACAATTACTTAGCCATATGGAAAATAGGGTATGTCTTTCCTGAAAGCTTTTATACATTTTCTATCTCAAATTTCAACTTCATTACAAACTATTTCTGACTAGCAAGCTGCAAGATTGCTAAATATCGAACTGTTAACTCACCATGAAAACAGAGACTCTCTTGACTGGCAGAACTTTTCCAAGATGCAAATGAACAATAATCTAATTTCGAGAGTAAATTAACTGAAGGATTCGTTCTAATGTGTTCCAAAGTTCTCCGAAATTGTGGCAGTTGACACTCGTGGAACAGGCACATACACAAGGCGCCGACCGCAGGCGTGCTCGCATTGTGCTTATGTTTCGGTTCCTATGACTTAAAGGCCAGATGTTTCACAAATGACCAACAATTGGAGGTTAGAATAAATTAATGACTGATTTCTGGGCTTTGATGGAATTAAGCATACTTCTTTTCTCCGTGTGCCATGTGAATGTTCCCCCGTTAAACATTTTTTTTTTTTTTTTTGACAAGTGAGGCCACCCGGCAGAAAACAACTGATGCAAAACCCAGGGGTAATCCCTCTGTTTAGTTCAACACTGTGGTTAGCCTTAACACTGCCTCTATTATCCAATGGATTTAGAGAAACTTTCATTTATTTGTTGGCCTCCGTCTTCAACTTTGTTGCCTCCTTTCAAGACCCCCGGCCCATTGCTGGGTAAATACATTTGCATACGGCCACAAAGACACGTCCCGCGCCGCTGATTAAACCTGCGCTCGGGAGCCGCCGCGCTGCGAGCGTCACGCGTGCGCCGACGCCAACGGCTGCAGCGAGGGCTGCGGTGCCAAACGCCCTCGTGGGCACTGCTGCAAGATACAGTGCGTTGAGAGCAGGGGCACACGTCTGTTGCGTTTAGGTGTCGCTAACATCGGCACGATTTGCCCCCAGATATCGTATTCTTCCCTGCGCCATGACAGAAGGGAGGATGCAGAGCCTTGTCCTGTGTTTTTCCTGCCTCCGTTTCTAAAGCAGAGCCCGTGTTTAATGCATCGTTGGGTGCCCTGCAGCACCGTGCAGCCTCGCAACCCGCACAGCCACGCGCCCAGTGGTTCCAACGCAAACAGCCCCGCCACAACCCCGCGACGGGGACCCGCAGGCGCGCAGGGCCATCGCTCCGCTCCCGCGTCCCGCACGGCCTCCTCGAAACTCCCCGGCTGCAGGGGGACTCCAGGTACATTCCAAGGGCTGGTGGCGGAGGGCCCAGGACCAGGCACTGTGCCTTAATGTATTCTTTTGGTATACACCAAGGCCACCACTTTAGAGGACACTTAGCTGACCGCCTTCTTTTGCATGCCCTCCCGCCCAGCTCTTTTGTTTTAATAGAATTTAAAGCATTTTGCATGCCCAACTTCCTAAAAATCCTACGGTAGCGTTTCCCTACTCCACTGCAACCAAGGTTTGGAGAGTGAAGACAGGAATATGCAAGCACCAGGCTTTGTCACACGTGAAAATATCCCACTGTAACTGGACACAGGATAATAAAGGCACTGGCACAATTCATAAAAAAACCTTCTGATTTACCATTTATTTTCCTGATTACTGAGAGCATATGTGAAGCGTCTGCTACCCCGTGTAAATACCATATACAAAACCGATTTCTCTCCTTGGACTAAGCCCATCAATGCAAAAGCAAATGAACTACCCAAGTGCCCTAATTAACAATTTTGCAAGTGAATGCAGACATCAGTGCCACACTGCAGCCATTAAAGTCTATTCCACGCCATATCTGTTTCTGTTAACATTTCAATAGACCAATTAAATGACCTTTCCCCCCTCAAACTCAATTAAGCTATTTGAACATCAATTGATAACTTACCATGTATTTATGCAAAACGTGCAAGCTAGAGATTCATTTTTCAATTCTAATGATGTTTTGGAGAAGGGAGAAACTAAGGGGACACTGCTGTTGGGATATTCCCTGCGGATGGGGCCTCGGGTTGGATCCCCCTGGGACCCAGTGGCCACCTGGGTGCTGGGGCAGGTGGAGAAGGTGGCTGAGACCCATCTGCTCCCAGGCCATTTGGTCCTACCAAGCAGTTCTGGGCTGCCTTGGGAGATTAAAAATAAAAGTGGAGAGAGTCTCTCCCTTGGCTTGTTGGAATAATGCACTGCCAACCTGTGGAAGTGGGTTTGAGCATTGGGAGTTTTCCTTGGTTTTGTCTTGAGCTTTCCCATCTGCAGAGTGGGAAGTCCCATGTCCAGGTGCCACCACGCAGACACCATCCAGCAGGGAGGACACGCGCCTTTCCCTTGGGAGACTCCTGCTAAAAAGGGGCATTTACTGCCTTTTGCATTTTCCCAAGGGACACAGGCCAGCGTGAGGCTGTTTGTCACGAATGCAGAGGAGCTGGGGGCACACAGAGGCGCAAAGGAGCAAAGGCAACACGGAATTTTCCACTCCCATTAAAGGTTAGATAAGGGCCAGCATCTTCTCTTAATATCTGCCTTTATTCCCTGGCACAGGTAAACCCTTCCCTTCAGGATGTGGGATGGGGACTCCAAGCACAGGGATTTGTTTGCAATAAGACCAGCGCTCTGGCACGATTAGTCTGGGACAGGGACACTTGGACACTGATGATGAGAGGTGTTTACGTGAGAAATACAAATTTGTTGTGTTTGAGAATGCTGGATGAGGGGAAAACGTGCAGGAAAATGAAGAAAGGAATATTTGTTTAGGTCATTTAGAAGGAACCTCGGTAATCACCCACTTCTGTTCATTTAGGCTTCTTTAGTTTATCAGAAAACACAGAAGCAAACAAGAAGCAGAAGTAATTTCTGTAGCTTTCTATATATCCCTAAACAAAAAGGTGGTACCTGAAAAAAATAAAAGTAAGCATCGAGCCCTAAAAGTAATCTTTTTCAAAAAAAAAAAAAAAGAAAAGAAAAAGAAGCCAAGCCAGAAAACTGACCCCGGATCCTTTTCCGAATTCTTTGAAGATGAGTAACAGAGCAAATGAAGATCCAACTCTAACAATTCTATTTGAAGTTTTAGTTTGAATCCCTAGAAAAAAAAGAAAAAGAAAGAAAAACCATCTCGTGGCACCCTGGGATAGTTCAACAAAGGCCTGGTTTGTGGGAAAAAAGCATTGTCCCTTTCAGAATGTTAATCTGCTATATCACTTGCTAGTACACCCCAGCATGTACTTTTGCTCATATCGACAATTAAACGAATACATTTATTAAATAGCCTTATCACTGGATGTTATAGCTTGTAATTCATGCTAACTAGATAACCAAAGTAAAATTTATTGAAATTCTCATTTCTTTGTGAAACTTTGTAGATGGTGCGTATCTCATGATTAACGGACAACGTCTAAAGCATCCCGCCCTCTAATCTTCCTAAAATCCCTTTTCATCCGATTGTTTAAGACTGCTTGAAAGGCTAACACCAAGCCTAAGACTACTGCTCGTCAGGGGGAGGGGAGCCGCTCTAGGTTAGCTAATTAAACTGTTTGTCTTCTGAAACATTTAACTGGCTTTAGAGATTATTCTAATTAAGAATGATGTTAGATGTATTTTTTAATGTAGCTATTAAAATTAATCATAATCCAGCAATCTCACACGCCGAACTATGTAAAGGGAGATGTGCTTGAAATCCCGCTGCACTT
>VWPW01015197.1:454156-456656 GCA_013389825.1 Crypturellus undulatus
CCAGCAACGCTGAAAAATGGTGCAAAATATTACCGTGAAAGACTAAATCCAAAATCATCACTGGATGAGACTTCATATGAAAAGTGGAAATAATCTGCCACAGGAGACTAAATAAGCTCTGTAGACACTCTCTGTCCCTGTACTTTTTTTGGCTGAGCCTTTTTTCCTTTCCTCTTAATAAACTCAAATGTTTCGCTCCTACCACCCTCCATCCTTTCCATCTTCAAAGCTGTGCAAAATGCTAAGTAATTAATACATGCGACTTCCCTTTCACGCGTGGCAACAAAGCGTATGCTGCTTTCTAAATCAGGAAGAGTTAATTTGCAGTGACACAACATATGTGTTTACAGGGTCTCCGCCGCGGCTTGTTTGGCTGGCGGGGAATTAGCCCTATTGAGGAGCTAGCTTGCCCGCCGTAAAAGCTGGGGGGAAAGAGTGCATGAGGGATCCTAATCCGGCCCCTACTTGGAGCACCTGCGGTGTTGAAATGGACTATGTCTCAGAAAACAAACAAAAAAAAAAACCAAAACTGAAAGAAAACAAACCCTAACTGGAAAAAAGGCAACACGTGGAGACGAGTCTCAAATTCAAAAGTTGGAGTTTGGCGAGATTCACCCTCTTGGGTGATACAAGCCCAGGCTGTATCAAACCCTGGAAAGGGGGTAACTGGCAGACGTGCCATCCTCCCTGCTGGGATTTCCTCGGTTTTGGAAGCAGATCCCAGCATTCCCAAAGCCCTAACGTGTTCTGGGACAGCCTGGAAGGCAGCTCCGGCAGCTCGCGGAGCCGCAGTGCAGCAGCACCGGGAGCAGTGGCCAGTGGAGCAGGGAAGTGGGGGGAAAAACTGCTTTAGTGGCTCCAATTTACCCAGAAAGCAGCAAATCAGGGAGCCGTCAAAATAAACAGCTTATCGGCGCGGGCAAGATTTTTCGATACCGCGTCAGGGCAATGTGGCCAAGGCAAGAAAACAAAGCCAGCAAAAAACAAACCTGCAAAGACAATTTCAAACAGCAGATTAAACTCCCGGCCTGATTTCCTGGGCAATTAAATCCTAAAATTAGGATAGAGCAAGCAAAATACCAAAATGGTGACAGCATCGCCCGGCCGGCTCTCCAGCGAACGCAGTGCGCGGTGCGTTAACTCTTTGCACTGTGGGTACGCACCACTCTGAAATATAAAATTAGCTGCTTTTGAAGGACACTGAGCTCCCTCTGGTGAAGGCATAACAAGTTTATTAAGTAAGCACCACCTCTGGAAGTATAATCCCTTCTGGCTTCTTCCACGGAGTTTATTGGTTCAGTTTTCCTAACCATGAGCATCATTAGGGCAATGCAGTAATTAAGAGTTGTTAGAAAGTGAATTCTCAAACTGCAGATTAGAAAATTAAACTATTTCCTGATTACATATTAATGGAGCACAACAATAGCAGTTGCCATAAGCTTGGAAGGCAACCAAGGGATAAATCTGTGTACTTAATTACCATAAACAATGGCTGCATAGAAATGAAGTTTTATGCACATTCCCTTCTGTAATATGTCTGATATCAGTACACACTTGACAATTCTTGTTCAATTATCTCTATTATTTAATGCGCTGTGAACGGCTCTGTGTAAATAAAATTAACCACCCCAATTACTTTGAATTCATCTAGGGACAACGTAATAAAAAATGTGAAGAATTCTGTATGCCTATTAATCTAAAACATTACAGAAGCTTTCACCAGATTTTCTTGTCTATATTTATTTTGTCTACATTTATTTTAGTGCACTGTTAATTCAATTACATTTACCATTACTGGTCAATCAGCAGCAGTAGAGGGGTTTTTTTTTGTGTGTGTGTATTTCATTAATCCTTATACAGTCCCACAAACATGCTCATCCACTGGTAAGGGTACAGGATCTCAGATGGAAAATACAAATGTGCTTCTACTTGAATTTCGGAGCTTGTAGCTAATCAGAAAAACAATTAAAAACACTTCATACTCCATGGTCAGATAACAAAATATCTGATAGCTGCATTTTTTCTTTAAATGGTTGTTTTTGCAATTAGTGAAGAAATAGTGACAAAAAAAAGAGCTAAATTTAGATTAGAGATTTGTAAACTAGGCTTCTTTGTTTTTCACTTTAATTGCATTATGTGATAATTCTGCATTTTAATTGCTGCCTAGATATCGGGATGATAGACACCTTAAAACACAATGACAGAAGAATTTGCAATAGAGAAAGACACTGTCAGAAGTAGAGACAAAACTATTTACCCATAACAGGTTGGGTACAATACAGGGAAGCACAAGCCTGAAGAAAGCCAGATAATCCCACGACTGCCATCTTTCAACATCAAGCCATTATAATGGGGGAAAGAAGGGAAATCAGCAGTATTAAATTAGGCGATTTTTATACTCAAGCGTACAAATGCCTCCTCTTATTTTAACCTGTGCTTTCCCTAGAAGTTTGTATCCATTGAATTTGTTTGTTATGGTAGATTTTAGAAGCAGCACTGC
>VWPW01015197.1:461656-553630 GCA_013389825.1 Crypturellus undulatus
ATCTCCTTTTTGCTCCTGGTCATTTATAACCCTTTAGACCCTCAGGGAATGGTGCAGTTGGAAAAGAAATGGTGAATTGCTTCCAAATTTTGTCTGTACTCTGTAAGGTAACACTTAAAATTCCTGCTCTTTGGGAAAATAAAAAAAGTCTATTTTTTGAGATGTATTTCCTTATTAGAGGCCAATTTGTTGCTGCGCAAGAACCACAGATACTTAACTAGGCAGTTTCAATGTTTCTCAGTAAATGTGCCTGCAATTGCCAATTCAGCTTCATATTCTTATGTGAGTTACAATTAATAATATTAATCCTGTCAGCACATTACTGCAAATAAAGACACAATCAAGTGAAGACTAAGAAAACGACTGAACTCTCAGGAGTAGCAACAAGAGAACATTAAAGTTTGGGGTGTGCGAATTTAAGCTTAATATGCCCTCATTAATCAGTTCCTTCTTTTCATACACAAACTAGCCAATAGTATCAATTCAAATTTCTTGGGAAATCTTTTTCTACCTGTCATAGAGCCAAAACAACAACAGCAAAACTTCCTGAGAGCAGTAAGTAAAGAAAAAAAATTGGTCTGGGGAGTTGAGCTGCTGTGCAATATACTGCCTTTCATCAACTCTAATTAATTGCAAATAGTATGAAAACTTCCCTAATGTCAGCATGTACAATTGTTAGCAATTGTTATTATAAGATGAAAAGAAATGCTGCGTCAGGCTGCAATATCCCAAGAGTTCATGTGGATCATCTGCATATATAATGTGAACGTACTGCGCCAGTCCTTTCCAGCTCTGCAAAAGTACAACTGCACCAAAAATAACTGGAAGGTTCCTAAGTTGGATGGCTTGGCACAGGTAGGAGAGTGGTGCAAAATCTCCACTTGGCTCTAGATTGCTTCAGCAAAAGCTACAAATGTGTTTAGATAAACCGTGGAGAGCAACAAGCAACCACCAGCCATAGGTCGTGTTGTGTTTAGACAAAAAAATACAGGTTAAAACTTGTTCTTCCTGCTTCTGTCCCGCAGCTGTCCATCAAACCCAGCTTTCTCCCTGTGGTCTATCAAATATTTCCCTCACAAATCAATTTTACACATGATCAGCCCATACCCCTACTGAGCTGAACCTCCCCGTTAATTAAGTGAAGAAATTACCATATATATTATATTAATGCAAACATCATTCAGCTAGTAATTCACGGCTGATCTGGATAATGGAAAGGTTGAACACCCATTAACCCAAGCCAACAAAATGGGTTGGCTGAGAAATTCTAGCAGGTCTCATGTGACTCTTCCCTCTAACTGCAGCTCTGCGGTATCTGCTATTGTAATAATTAAAATCCTCCCGGTAGATCAATACTGGAATCTCTTTATGGGAAGTGCCCTGATGGAAATGTCTCAAGGAAGCTGGGGCTGTGGAACTCAGAAAAATTCATTTTTTTTATCTGACAATTATCACCACACTGCAGACTAATTCAACAGTGCACCCCTCTCACTCTGCTTTGAATGCACTGGAGATTGACATCTAAAAAACCTAACATCTCATTTTAACAAATAAAGGCACTATTTCCACATACAGTTTGGAATTATCAGCAATCATGAAACCAGACAAAAAATTAATATACATTAAGCACTTCATCTTCTGATGGCTTCCTCTGAGTCTCAGTTATCGCAGCCTTCTCCTCATTTCCTCTCTTTGTATCTTCCTGTATTGATCTCTGCCTTTTCATCTCTTGAAAAAAGAGGGAAGACATGTAAAATTATTATAAAGCTTGATATTTATGTATTGAAATGTGGACTTACATTATCAGGTTGAAATATATTTATTGTTAAATATTATTCAATCCTAAGATGGGAAAACATGTCTCAAATTTGCTCCTACCTGGTCTGTTCTCCACATACTGACTGAACGACTGGAGTTGAGTTTTTCTGACGGTGGAGTCCTTGCCAAACACAACAGGATTTCTGAAGCGCTCGCCTGCCTTCTGCGAGCGCTCGGCACGATGGTCCTCTGCTCCGTTCTGCTAGGAAAACAGGACACACAAGAGTGCCTTTTGTTCCCAAAAGTGAAGCCACAGATCGGGCCGGTGCGTTTCACCTAGGGAACGGAAGGCAGCGGGTGCAAAGGGAATTTCGCAACTCAGACTGCAGCTTACATAGGAGGAAAGTCTCAGCTGCAGGAGAAAGCAGAAAGCAATTAACTTTTCTCTTTTTTTTGGGGAGGGGAGGCGGAATGTGTGGTGGGAAGGGCTGTCTTTCCCCTGCCCGGCACCCCATGCAGGACTCCGCGTTACTCAACGGCAAAACCCATGAACTGGCGCCCGTGTTTGTCGGCGGCACCGGTTTTTAGATGGAAACTGCTCTTTTGTGGGATTTGTCAAGCGTGGTGTGCGGGTGCTGCGCGTCTCCCTGAACACGATCTCTATCGCCTGAAAAGCACCAGGCTTTGGGCTGCCCTCCCTCCCTTCACTCCCCTTGCTGCCCGGCGCAGGATTCTCTCGCTTTGTATAGTCCCCTAGACTTGTATGACAAGAAGAACTAGTTTCTAATTTTATGCCCATTGAGATAAACCACTAATGCTGGATGAAGGCTAAAAGGTAGGATTATAATACTACCCCACTGAACTGCATTTCATCAGCTATAACTTTCCAAAGCCAGATTTGTAAGTAAGCCCTTTACAGCGAAGGAAACTACAATTATCTTTTCCAGGGCTTCCTATGTTAATACTGGTAACAAATTCAAATGGGTCTATCAACATGAAATATCCCAGAAGACTGAACCACTGCAGTGTGTGGAAACTGCAGATACCGAGGGGCTGTGTACCAAACAAATATTTCATTTTATACCTAATCTTTTATTATTTTTATTAAGTGTTTTGAAAGTAAATAGGGAAAGGCTAAGATGCATGACTAATAGCTAAGCCTGCTGAATGCTGAAACTGGTTATCAAAAGCTACCAAGACTTTGCCCTTCCTCTGCATTGAGACAATCAGTAATGAGGGAGTTCTCCAATGGCCTATTCTCTAGCCTCAAGGAGGCCGGGGATACACAATCCTCCAGGGAAGGTAACAGTTTATCCTTTTCCACAAACACAGAATGCCTCATTTATAAACGTGTAAACTGCATTTTATTAAAAAACAAATCCAACTCAATGCCCGGAGCTCCCCGCGAACAGATGGGCACCATATATTCCTTAGAAATGCCATTTTGGAGCTCTCCCTTTGCAAGGCGGGTGCGGAGGGAAGCTGTTAAGTTGCACCTTTTGCGGCAGTAACTTTAAAAAAAATAGAGCTAACGCAGAAAAGCTTTTTGTTTTTTTTTTCCTGCAAAGAGAAATAGCATTCTCTGCAGGTTAGCTGATAGCGAATTGCCCTAATGGAGGTGCCCTGAGCGTCATTTATTGAATTAAGCTTGGAAAAAAAAGTATTGCTCATATCATAAGGACGGCTTTTGAGCTGCAGGAACCAGGCTGCTATGATTCTGGCTAAATAAAAGGCTGTTTCCTGTTATTAGCACAATAACCATTTGACAGGACAAACTGGAGTCTTTACCAAAATAAACAAACATGGCTAATTTTTTAGGCCTGGCAACATGCTAAAATATCAGTGTGATTAGCCAGCAAATCCCATTTTAAGAAACCTTTTTATGACTAGGGACTTCTGCCACTTTACAAATGTATTCCTCTAAGCCCACTAATTCAGTTAGCCTTTTCAATCCATTGTATTATTCTTGGACCAGCTTCATTTTGCATTAAATCCACTGCAGAAAGCTAAATTGAACGCAAAAATCAGACTTGATCCAGGCTTCCTTTTGTTCAAAGATAGAGACCGAAAGTCCTCTGCTGCTGCCACACACTTTCATCACCAATTTAGAGGAACCGACAGTGTAAGGGAAAAGCAATGAAAGTCATTGTTTTGGGACTTCAAAGCATCTCTGTATCTGGGGAAGGAAATCCTTTCAGTCAGCAGTGCTTTCCCCGCAGACTGCAGGTGGGTGAAAAGTTATACCCAACTGCAAGTGCCCCAGAGCCATGGGGATATTAATGACATACACGGGCTATTTAAAAAAAAAAATAGTAGCCAGAATGCAAGGGGCCTAATTAAGAAAATGAAAGGGCAAATTGGTTGGTGTGTGCCTCACGCGAAAGCGGGGAATAGGAAGGATGGGCAGAAAAAACGCATGTGCTGCGTAGTGTGGCTTTATTTCTCCCGAGCTCCTCGTTGTCAAGTACCCAGGCATGTATGTCTTGAAATTGTAATGCGGCTTAATTTTAATGGGGAAAATCCAGGGGGTCAGGCTGGGAGGGGAAGCAAAGCCCCGAGAGCCCAATCCTACTCCTATAGAGTCAGCGAGGGCTTTGCTGCTGATTTCATGGGGAGCAGGATAGAGCCCGGGCTTCATTTCCCATTTAAGCACCAAGCTCCTCAGGAAATAACTCGGAGCTGATTTTTGTTATCTGTTACTATTATGCCAGACAATTTCCAGTATCGGGATCAGAAAAATAAATGGGAAATGTGTTGATTAATCAACAGAAAAAGCCTAGTGCACGGCAAAGCATGCAATTGCGCTGCCGTGAAGATTCTCTGCATTTCTTGCTGTGAAGGATTTGATAAGAAATCATTTTCCTCATCACGAAGTACACAACAGAAATCGGAACACACAGGTACTGAGACAAAAGCATTAATCAAAACTTACCTTAATGTCTTGCTCTGAGCTATCAGTTACAGCTTTCTGAGCAGCACTGGAGAGTGAATTTGCCACCTGTGGCTGAGCTTCTAGGAGCTTCTTCAGCTTCAAATCCATGAACTTGCTGTTTTGTTCTGCTAAATATGCAAATACCACATACAACAGAGTGAGATGCATTTAAATGCAGAGTCGCTACAACAATGTATCAGTTTAAAAGGTAGATTTCCTTCCCTTCCCCATCACTTCAAGCTGAAATGTAAAAACTGAAGAAAAAAACAATTAAACCCCCATTTTTTCTTTTTTTTTTTTTTTTTTTTATGGGTCAGATTGATGTAGATTTATATAAAGCGTGTTACATGGACAGATGTTTTCTAAATTTCCTCAAAAAATATAGGTTAAAAAAAAGGCAGCACTTGTCTAAACAAGTATTAACTATCAGGTGTTTCAAGACAGAAGATGAAAAACATAGAAACCAGACAGCGTTTGTGAGATTTTACTCCCCAGCTATGCACACCTATACTTTGGTATACAAACACACATGAAGATCCATTTATTTTAACATGACATGCAACAATTTATCACACTGATAACCCCTCGAGTTTATGATCTACTAATTCATCCCCAGGCTCCTTGGCACAGCCTTCCAACGGCGGGATCCAAAGAGGCAGCCTTCTAGGGATATTTTATAAGGAGTTATGAAACACGCTGAAGCCAAGAGGGCCATAAACCACTTCCGAACTCCATCCAAGGGTCCGCGCGGGCCCAGGTGCTGCTGGCGGCAGAGGGCCGGGCCGTGACGAAGGACAGCTCCGCTCTGGCACACCCAGCCTCGCTGGCCGCAATTGCGGCGCGTGCAGGGACACGCACGTCCCAGCGGGCTTACGCATAAACGTCATGTAACTATGGTGATATAAGAGGGTCACGTTTTATCGGTTGGGTTCATGGTGCCACGTGGCAGCCTCCGCAAATTCAGACGGAGTATTTAACCCGGGCAACTTTGGGAAAGTTTTCATGGGAGAGTTGGAGGGAATTAGCGTTCAGGAGGGGGTAAATTAATTACTGCAGTCAGCGATATCAAAGGTGGAAAGGCCCTTACACCTTTGAATTTAATGTCCCTGAGAGACTCAGCCTGCACTAGAACTTGCTCCATATTGGCAGGAATCCACTAAAAACTGAATGCTGATGCCCGTCCTCTTCCTCATTCGTTTGACCAGTGCTATTTGTCCTCGCACCTAACGTGCAAATTGAACTTCGCAAGGGCTTCCCTCTTGTCTTGTCTTTCCAGGATGTCTTCCCATGACGAGGATGAAGCGTTGGTAGGATTTGGTATCCCTGAGAAGGTACCTCTCAAGAAAGAAAGGTCCACGGAAAGAAACGCTGTCACGTCACTGGGGCTATGTGACAGGAATATTCAATTACCGATTTTCTCTCTCTCCTAAAATGAACCAGTATTTATTGGAAAATCATTGGACAGAGTTCTGCTCTAAATGAGCTTAGGCCGAATGCTGGAAACACTAAATCTATTTCCTTAGGTGTTTGGAAATGCCCAAAGAAACAACAAACAAAAAGCATATGACTCAAAACTTGTGCACCGAAGAAAAGACTAGCTCGCTAAGGCAACTGAGGGTAAGGAAAGTGGTATAAATGTTGCTGGCAGGTTAATTTGCAAGGAGCAAATATTAAATCAAGGGTTTTGGTTTAATATATGCACTTGGCATGGGCAGAAGCGGGACAGAGAATGCCAGGAAATGTTTGCTCTTGCTCCCTCTTTCCCGCGGCCGCCCTGGGTGCATGGTGCTTCTCCAGGGGGACTATGGTTTGCAAGGACCCCAAACCTTGCACAGTGAGCCCGGGACACCCAAAACAGGTAAATCTGCCTCTCAGGGGGCTCCGCGCTGCGTTGCTTATTTTCCATTGCAACCAAAAGCAAACAGGAAGATCAAATGTTCACAGAGAGTGGAGATTGGGGGTAAAAAGGTCTGGAAAGGCACAAATTAATAGTTAAAAGTTATGAAAGAGAGAAGCAGCACATCAGCACTGACGACGATGGCATGTTAGTCATGTAAAATACACAAAATAGCCATTATTTAAATTACCCGTTGAATCAAGGTCATTTTCTAGGTTAGTAAGCTCATCTCCACCTCCAGAAAGAGAGCATTCGGGCACCTCCTCGTTAGTATCTATCTCAATATTATCCTCATCCTCAGCCTCATCTGTAGGAACATACAGCAGGAAGGTTAGTATTTTCTTTATGTACATGCATGTACATCATTAAAAACATGAACGCTTCCGAGCAAGAACTGAGCATGGTCACAATAAAAAATGCAAATTGTTAAATAAGGCTGGAAGGGGCTTTCTCCCCGTCCGCTCACGGAGGGATCTTTGAAGTGACGCAATTCAATATCCATGTGGGGGGCTCTGCTGGAGCCCCGGCACAAGAAAGGTAGAGCCTGGCCTCTGCGGTGGATTTTCTCCGGGCGGAACGTCTGGCTAACTCTGAAAAGCGCACGTGCTTCTCCTGGCCACTCGGAGCGGAATGATTCCCCCCAGGATGCCGGCAGGGCCCAGCAGGAGCCGGGTGCCCTCGCGGTGCCCGGGGCCAGCGGCGGCTCCTCGGGACGGGCAGAGCGGCAGCTCTTCCCTTGCAGCAGGCGCATCCCCGCGGAAGCGCCGGGATTCCCTTCCCATCGCACCAGTTTTCCGTGCGAAGGGAATCCCGGGGGCGCCGTCCGCGCTCGAGAGCAGCCAGCGCTGCGCCTCGCTCTGAATCAGGCTGAATGCATTTAAAATAAAACTGCAATCATAATTACCACTTATATTTTTACATGATTCTTCCTAGCGAGTTTCCCAGAGCGGCTTACGAGTATCACTTGTAAACTGGCCACATAATGTTTTATGCAGCTGGCGATTACTATTATTATAATTAGGATGACGGTGTGGGTAAATTAAGGCACAGAAAGAGCAAGTGACCTGAGGAAGATCAAATGGTAAGTGCTGAACCGTGAAGGAGATCACAGAAAAAGCCCTGACTCACATTTTCAATACAAAGAAATAATAAAATTAAATGACATCCATAAAAGCTAGATTAATACTTTCAAAACATGTAGTTGCATTGTATTTATTCATTTTTAGTCTCACATCAAGTGATATCTACTCTTGTTTGGACTCATAGGCACATTTTTTTCCTAGGTATGTACGCATGGCTGTAAAAATGACTAAAGAAATAGCTAGAATATACCAGGAGAAAGAATATACCCGTATATTAACTGAAGGGTTAAAGAACTACCTGATAGGAACAAATGCTCTTTGTAACTGCAAAACTTTTGTACATTCATTGTCCTTTTAAACTAAAAGGATCCAAAATATCGTAACAGGAAACTGTAATCCCAAACACCAGAAGCCTAAGGAAATTTGGACCTGGACTGTCCCTTGACACTCGCTGTCCCTCTGTGGAATACATGGGACTCCAGCCCGCTGAAGCACGGGTTATGCAGGTGCTTATTTAGTCTCCCTCTTCATGCCCATAATTTCCATTTTAGGAGGCTAATTGCTGTTTTTTCCCTTGTTTCGCCCCTGCTTGCTCACCCTTTCTTCCTTGAGTCCTCTGTGCCTCCTCGGTGCCCGCAGAGGAGCTCCGTGGGGAGGCCAGCAGGGGATGAAGCGGAAGGGGACAGCGGGAAGCAGGAGAGGCGCAGGGTGAAAAACACAACCTGCAGAAAGGCAGGAGGCAACGAAAGAGGAACCTGGCAGTGGCAGAGGGAAATCAAAGCCACCTGGAGCCAGCAAACGACTTTCCAAAGCACCCAAAGTGCTCGGAGGCAGCAGCAAGGTCAGCCCGCAAGCAGCAGCCAGCACCAAGCGCTCGTAGCACGGAGCGAGACGCCGGCATTGAGGGCTGCCCAATACTAAGGGAATGCTTAGACGAGATTATTTGATTTTCCCTAATTCAATTTTATACAGTGAGAAGAAACTGGAGGCACTGGTTTTGACACCACTGGTTTAGACAATAAAAGAGATGGAAATGTTGACTTGTCCCTTGTGTCACATAATGACCTAACCTCATATTTCATTTAAAGTCGGCAGGTCTTAGAGTGGAGCATGACTATCACGACGCTTACTCTCTGCAAGGAGCTGTCAATTGCAAGCATCTTTTTGTAAGAAATTTCAAAAGTTTTCAAATATTTTGCAAAGTTGACAGGTCCTTTGTTCTAAAACACCCTAGTTTTCTTCAAGTGCAAAGTACTTCCATGGTAATAAAAATGAAAGCATGTTTTGGAAGCATGTTCCAACATGACTCTGCAATTATAAACAATAAAAGGAATAACATGATGAAGAGATAACAGATGTCTTTTATGAAAAAAAATATTAGTGAGAAAAAGTTAAAGTTCTTGGTTATAGAACTGGGGGCTGTATTTTGGAGCACTAAAAAAATGCTTTCTTGAGAAGATATGTAACATGGATCCTTGAAAGAGAGCAAACTCTGATTGTACTGTGAACAAAAGAACAAAATTAAAGATATATACTTAGGCTAAAGATATATAAATAGCTAAACAGCACGAGTTATTATCTGCATAGCTGTAAGTCCGGACTGACGAGAGCCAGGCACAGCTCAAAATAGGACTTTTTTGGAAGTACGAAGGCCTGAGAAAACACGGGTGGAAAAAAAGACCCAGAGCAATTTTACAGCTAATACATCCTGTTGCTCTGTAGACGGAGCAGAACCCTTAAAATCTGCAGCCTAAATGGAAGGAATCACACGGGACCGTCTCAGCTTCTGGACAAAGCTGGAAAGGAACAAACTTCATAAGGAGGTGAGGTGTGCAGGCTGTATCGCACACACATGGAGGAGCACACGTGTGGAGGAGCACACGTGTGAAGGAGCACATGTAAGTTGCCACCGCTCTTGCATAAGCAGTGCTGGTCCTGCGGGGAAGAAGGCATCTCCAGCCTCCAGGACTGTCTCTGGGGCAACCTCCAAGCTTGTGCGCACTGATATATTAAGCTTATTTCCTTCCAGGTACAGAGTTCACTCAGAGTCTCCAGGATGTGACTAAGAGAATGTGAACAGCTGTGAGGAAGGCAAAGGGAAGGGAATGGAAGAAGCACAGAGCTGAGGTGCTGGTTCACGTGCACAAGAAACCAGGTGTCTGGACAAGAAAGCGCAGCAGTAACTGCCAGCAGGGAGAACATTGCTTATTAAAAACACAAAATTGAGGTTTCTGAGCTGTACCACCTCTTTGTGTCTTTCCAGCTTTTGTCACTGCTTCCAACTTCTTTTAATTTTTTTTTCTATTTTAGGTCCTACAGCACATCTGGATGCTTCTTTTTCTTCTTTTTCCCCTCTTTTGGCCTGTTTTGGGCACTTTTCTCACCAAAGCCTCTTAACACGAGGCTTGTGTTACCCCCGTCCTGCCCATTGGGGCCTTCCTCCCTCTGCTGCCCTGTGGCCACCTGTAAACACTGGCCACTTCCCTGCAAACCCCTCACCCCACACAAAGGGAGAGATGTGCCACGAGGAAGCAGGAACGCCACCCACATCCCCAAGGAGCAGGGACAACACCCAGATAAGATGCCAATTCCTTGGCCCCCTTCGCTGCTGGGAAAAGAGAGGGTATTTGGATTCCTATCTTGACACTGTCCCAGGATCCATCTCAAGGCATTTGCTTATCAGCCTGAAGCTAGCAGGACATCTAATAAATTTGAAGGTGCCATCCTGAACCCTCTGGCTGTTGGCAGAAAGAAGCAGTTTCTGCCTTACATGCCAAATAACCTCCTGAAAAAGACGGCGGATGAAAAGGATGCTGCTTATCCAGGAAAGTTTCTTTTTGCCATAGGCATTGGAGTTTCTCAGACCATGATTAAATAAAGCCTTTAGCAGAGGATGTAGCAGCAGTGCCAAAACAAAAAACTCTCAATGAGAGGACTGAAATATTGAAAGAGAGCAGATCTTCACCAGAAGTACGAGCAAAAACTTAGTCTTTAGAATTAGTCTTTAGTCTCCAAAATCCAAACGTTGATTTTTTTCTCTAGAACTGAATTGAGGGACAGAAAAACATTTTGGTACCTTCCCTTTTTGTAAATCACAACAGTGATCAATGCAGAAGAAGAGTTTAAGAAAGAGAGCTCAAAAGACCCACAATATTCCTAAAAACTTGTCCTTGGGCACTGCAGAGGAACTCTGTGGCTACAGGTAGCAGCAGAACAACTACACGTGAATACACCTGGGGGAATATTCACAACAGTCACAATGAGGAGACGCTGTGTATTAAATGCTAATTTCCGCTGGAAATGAAGAACTGAAAGAGCAAGCAGAAATAGTTATGATTTACTTGGATTATAAAGTGTTGGTGTAATTTCACAGAACTATTCAATTTTTAGAAGAATGAATTTCTTGAGTAGAGATGGGGAGTAGCATATGAAATTATGGAGAGTGTTGTGGAAATACGTTGAAGATGGGCCATAAAGAAAGCTTTGTGAGAAGGAATGAGTACAAGGAAGTGCCGGAATATTCACATATTGACAGGAAAAGAACATGGAGGAGACAGGGAATGAAAACTGGAATAGTCTAGATAACTTGGACAAAATGCTGCATGAACAAAGGAAAACTCATACAGAAAATACAAACCAAGGAGATAACACCAAAGTTGAAAAGCAGTGATGCTATACGAGACAAAACCCAACAGGTAAAATGGTGAAAGCTTCAGGTACGTTGTTGATGTTCATATATCTGTTCTTTTAACAGCACTGAAACTCGGAGTGCATATGCAGTCATCCATACATACTTCCATATGGATGACAGACCTGTGGCTTGGCTGCAGAGAGCAACAGGGAGCAGAATTGGGCTCAGTCTGCACACAGACATTCAGATGTACCAAAAGAGGGACCGAATTTGCCTACAATCACTATGGAGCAATGGAATGAGGTGGTCGGCAGTATTTGCAAGAGTTGCATCAAGTTTTACTGCAACAGTGACAAGGTGGGAGACTACTGGAGAAACAGCGTGATACAGACATTTAGAGAAATTGGAGAAACCAGGGAGGCAGATCCAGTTGCCCTGAAAGCAATAATCCCCAAACTTGCCCATGGAAAGTTTAACGAGGCTGAAGAACCTGAACCCCGGCCAACAGAGGGACTAAAAGGCTCTCCTTATTGGGAGAGGAAGCGTTCAGGACTGTTTGCACAAGTGTTAAGCACACAGTTCCTCTAAGACAGTCGATAAACCTAATGACGGACAGAAAGAGCCAGCAGCAAAATTCAGAGGAAATTCTCATCAGCGAAGGCCGAATCTTGGAGAAAGTCACATTGTGGTGTCATTTAGTGTCTGCAAGGGACTTGCCACCTAACTGAGCACATGGGACGTGCACAGAAAGCATGGTAGGGAAGACGTGGCAGGAATAGAAATCTGGACAAGCAGGATAAAACTGAAATGCTTAATACATGTATATACATGCATACTCTTACATGTTTAATAGAGACATTTGGGACTGGGAAAGCCCTGCAACAGGAACCACGACCAACCTCCCTTCCCCTTTTTCTTCTCTTTTTAAGCACTTTGGGGTGTCCCTTCTGGCCTCAGAGCACACTCTGGACCAAAATATTTGTATGTTCAGAGAATTTTTATAAAATGTCTTATTGTCCATCAATGACTAATGTACCTATTTATCAATAAGCAAGAGTGTGTTGGCAAAATTGAATTACCAGGTAGAGAGAAGAAAACTGAGGACTAGAGCCAAAGAGAGACACACAACAAACTGCTTTCTCTTTGACATTATGTAGGGTTTTAGTACGCAATAGGAACATGTTTTTAAAATGTAAGAACATGTTTTTAAAATGTAAGAACATGTATGTAGAAAATATATATAGTAGAGGAAAAAAATCATTTCACCGCTGAACCTACATGTGCTGCAAATATAAAGCTGGATTTGCCTGACTCTCTGCTTTACAGTTACATGTTAGTACAAAAACCAGAATTTACCCTTCGAATGTGTAGGAGACACTAGAAGAGGGAGAAGCCTGTAAAGAAATGTGTGTTCAGGACCCATTTGAGTGACACTACATTACTCCTGCTCGCAGCACTGGCAGGTATATGAATTGTAATGACATTTCAAAGTCAGTTTAATAATATTATAGCAATATTACAACTGAAAACCTGTAAAGGCAAGAGGTATGTCAAAAGACTGCCATTAAAATCAAAAGGTTATTGCTTCCCACATGCCTTCCCACATGCACTCCCACATGCCTTCTTTAAAATAGTCTTTTAGAACATATTTAATAAAAACATAATGTTCCTGGGTATTCCTCATGTTCTTTTCCCCAAATATTATGGCCCTACTCCTAAATAAAATACATCTTGGAGGGACTGTAGGCAACCGTCAGGAAATTCCGAAAATCACGGGTAGCGGCAAATCCATAAATAACAGGCCCATAGGAGTGAGTGGTTCACATTAAATATCACTTCTCTGCAATCACATATAGCCCCTCCTTTTAATTGCCAGGAATTAAGTGATATAACCCTGATTTGGAAAACTTATCTCCGGCCGCACTTCTGATATGTGCACCTGATGCACAACAATTCCCGACACCGCCAGTTTGAAGTGTGAATAAAACTGACACCCAGAAAGGTCCTCTCCGCCTTCTGGGTTGCCATAGGAATAAGGCCTGAGGTTCCTTAACTCACCTCCAGATGCCTTTGACCTTTCTTTCAACTTTTCTGCAGCCATTTCAGCATAGCTCGGAAGTTCTGACATCTTCACTCCAGATCGAGCTTCTGCTATTAGCTGACGAGCTCGCTCCCTCAGCTGCCGACGCCGCTCTTCATCCTGCTGCTAAGATATATTGAACAGTTGCCAAGTCAGTAATTGACAGAAATGCAATTTCATTCTCAATCTGATCATCATGATAGTAACTGGTTTACAGCGTGGTGCTTGGCCCACGTTATAAATAGGATGTTCCGTATCAGTTGGGTGTCACACCACAATTTTTAAAGACATCCATGGATCAGATTTTTTTTTTCTTTTTAAAGCATTCCCCAAATTATTGTTGCATGAGAAAATTATTTGCAATTTAAAGTACCCGTAAATTAAGTTCTATAAAAATAGGTTGATTAAAATGGTTGTCTGAAACTTGGGGTTCAAAGTTGCAGCTACCGAAAGTTTTATTGTGGCTGTGAAAATGGTTTTAGTTGAATTGCTGGTTTGAGTAGTGTTTTGTCATAGCTGAAATGAGAAGCCAGATGCTGCTCTTGGTTCCTCCACTAACCAAGCTGACTTCAAAGGGTAAAACGACATCCTAAGTGAGGTACAGAGAGCGATCTAACCCTTGGGCTTCAGTGGATAAATCTTCTTGAACAAAAAAGAAACAACTGAGCATTAGGGAAAGAGCAATGGGCTGCAGAGCAAAAAAAAAAGACTTTTCCTTATCGAAAAAAATGTACTATTTGCACTATGACTGTGGGTTTGCTCGTTAATTAAAAAGATCATATGCTTTATTCTGGGAATCAACCCAGATAACGTTCATCTATGCAAACCTGTAATTATATTAGGATAATAATATTTCAGTTTTGTAAATGAGAAAATTTACTGCATGACGTTTTGGACATGACTAACATGCCACAACTGAAAAATACGGATAAAAAGATGCATCCAAACATATCAATGAAAAAACATTAAACCACAAAGGAAGGACAATTTCAGTTCTGGTCTGAAAAAAGTTGGATTTTTCTAAGTTTGGGAGAAGTTTACTGTTCCCCCCACTCCAACATTACAAATATTCCTAAAGGCAACAAAGCCAGCACCTGGGTTTAAGTCAAATTCATCTAAAACTTCACATTATTGCTATAACATACAGGATAAAACCTAAGATTTTCGCTGTTGTTCTTAACTAAGCGGAATATAGCAAAATGCCAAATTTTGGAGGCAACGCTGGCACCTTTCCCACCCAACCAGGGCCCCAACACTGCACACCTGCAGCCCTCGGGAAGAGCTGCTCTTAAGTGCTATTTTGCTTAAGCGATGGTTAATACAACAAGCCCCAAATACTAATTAGGTACATTTCAGCCATTTCCATGCAAATTGTTTGTTTGTAGCTATTTACTCAGCATTGTTGCAGGCACAATAGCGCGAATGCAAATGCAGGCATCCCAAGGCAGCCCTAATGGGGCTCTCTGCTGAGAACCATTAGCCCAGAGGTGCGCGGTAATTCAATCCTCCAGCAGTCAGATTTAGCCTCATTAACAGCTTGCATGGGCAGGTTACAACTCATAAAACCCTACGGTAAACACGGCGTATGGACACAGCGCAATATCTTGGGCCTGAGTGACAGATTCTCGATCAGATCCCAGCGCTTCGCTGCTCCAGCCCTGCCGCCTCCCACCACGGCACCCGCTGATCCAAACGGATCCGGACCCTATGCAAGCGGCAAGCCCAAAGCTGCTCCTAGGCACTCTAATGGATCACCTTAATTTCACAGGCAGCCAACTGACACGGCAACCAATTTTCTTTCAGCCCACGGTATCTGGTAACATTAATTACATTCAAGTTTACACGGAATAAAATCGCTCGGATCTTCACCGCTTGCAACTCCTGGGTACGGGAACTTGCGGCTTTGATTTCAGTGACTTTTCAGGAGTGGGCAAAATTTACAGCGAGATTCCTGAGGGGTTTTGTGCTGAATGATTTCCCCTGGCTGGACCACAGAGAGTGACAATTTGGGTGACAAAAATACCCTCAGCGGAGTAGCCTGGTCCTCTCCCCTCCTCCTGCAAGTGGACTTGTCTCCGGGTTATTAGCATAGTCATTAACATCCTGGGGATCTCCAAGCAAACACAGATTACGGGGTGTGTGTGTGTGTGTGTGCTGATTAAGCCAATCATCACCAGCGGATAAGAGAAAAGCGGCGTATTTATTGCTGAAATTCCATTCACGCATCCGAGCTGCCCATGGCCGGCCTTGGGGGGGGAAACCCGCCTGGAAGGAGCCACCGCATTGAGATCGGAAAAAAGCCTGGAAAGTGCAGCGGTTTAGACAGGAGTTATGGAGCAGTTACCTAAAAAGCAAATCTTCCTGATGGATTTTGGAAAGCAAAGTGCTGCGGAGAATTTATACAGGCACGAACCCAGCTATATCCCTACCCGAAGGGAAAAAAAGCCGGGGAGAAAGAGCGGTTCAAACACAGCAAGGATCACACAAGCCCACGTACAGGCAGTTTTACAGAGCAGTTGGGTCTCAGGGAGAAAACTAGGCACATTTCTCCCGCTCTGACCCACAAGACATTTGAGTTTATTCTGCTATTTGCCCCCGCAGGACTCGGGAACAGTCTAAGTATCTGCCACGCGGCTGCACAGCAAGTAAAACTTCCCCTTTTAAGGCCAAACTCCTCAGGAATAAGTAATACAATTCCTTGTTTCCCTCCTATAAAAATGTATTGGTATGCAGTTTTTATATTTCACAGTTCACCGCCATCTCAGCAAGCCGTCTTCCACTGCTTCAATGGTGCTACTTTTAATTTTATCCTCCTTAGTCCTCGTAATTAAAGTGATCAGCAGTGGCATCCCAACGGCTTTGACAAAGCTACAGCCCCCTCGCAGACTTCTGCTTACGAGAGGAGCAGGGAGAAAAAAGGCTGGAGCTTCCGCGCCTGGGAACAAGGAGCGTGAGCTCCTCCAAGCCTCAACTTTATCCAATTGTACTTCCAGGAGGCCCCGGGCTCCACGGAGGCAAATAAAACTGGTTGCTCTTAGGGGGTCCTTTTTGTACTCGCCGACTGCTGCTGCTTTGGGCGAAGAAGCCGTGCGTTTATGCCCGCTCCCCACGCTGGTGACGGCAACGAGGGGGCAAAAGCAGCCCCTGAGCCCCTTGCAGAGGCTCTGCAACCTGCAAGGCGCTTTGATGGGCATTTCTGGTCGCCTTGTGCTCGGCCCAGCAGAAAGGAAAAGGCCTCCCGGCTTCTCCGGAGGCCGGGATTCCCCACGTGCACCTATTCACGGTGCATGACGCGGGTGGAAAGCGAGGGGGGTGCCAAGGGGAGCACAAAATTACAAGGTCTTCTAAAGGCTCGGGCAGTTTGGGCAGGCTGGGGCTTACCGTGACCTTGATCGGCTCTTGTTTGAGTAAATAGGATTTGGGATGAAACATTAAAAGTGTTTAGCGGATCTTTTCAGAGCGGTTTCAACTTTTCTTCTGGTGGTTTATAATATAAGCAGACATGCTTGTAAATGGCCACACCTGCTCATTTCTCTGGGGATGTCCAGAGCTCGGCTTTTGCTAACAAAGAAAGGATCCGGGGAAAAAATCAGCCTTTCTTGTTGCAAAACAGAGTGGAAAGTCAAAATCTTTCTCAAGTTTGTCCCATCTGGTCAGATTAAATCTTTGATGGCCCTAGGGACCGTGTTTATGCTTGGGTCGTGCGCTACCAGTTTGGAAGAGCTCAAAACACCCAGGTAGAGAGCACAAACATGAAGCGCCGAGGCAGGACGCGCTCGCTATGACCCAGGGCTTGCATTTTTGTGCCTACTCACATCTATTTAAGTAGGAAGTGAGACATAAACATCTCGTCTGTTTTCCACCTTCTGCCTGCAACAACTCCTCCAGTCCCCATAAAATGATGCCGAGTTTGGAAATATTGTGCATGGAAGGAGATCACAGGGCAGAGCCAACCGCTTCTCGTGCAAAAAGGAGCTACCGGGCTGCAACCTCTGTGCCACTGAACGGCTAAGGAGGTGAGGCAGAATGAAGCCCAAGTGGCCTAAAGTCTAAAACTGGAGGAGTTGCAAACAACCTCATCACAAAGCTGCTTCTTTCAGGGAAAAAAAAAAGACCCCAAACACACAGAAAAATGGGATTGCGGGACTGCAAAAATGGAAAACGCCTCTGTAAAATCTAGGCAGTATTTTTAAAGACATGCTAGACACAAAAAAAAAAAAAAAGTTTTTTTTCTCCAATCTTATTTATTTTGTCCTGGAAAATGTACAATTAATTTGGTGCAGTTTTCACAGTGTGAAGAACGCTGGTTTTAGAGAAATAACCCACCGAAAATGTAGCGGGTGATTACGCAAATGTAATCTCTTGTGTTGCTGTGAAATTGATAAATTCTTGGTTTACCAAAAGAAAAAAAATATATATATATATGAAAAAAAAATGGCTGACTAAGTAAGTATCACCTTGTGCTACATCCAAGGCCTCTTGCTGGTTGTCTGGCTGCTCTTTTGTAGGCAAAAAGGAGCTGAACGCTCTCTGCCTCCTTAGATCTGGCCCAACAAATGCACTGCCAGTCATGCACATGGATCCAGCTTAAAACCCAGTGTGAGCCTAAAAGAAGCTAGTCAAACTGGCACCTACTCATGCAGAAGGAGATAGATTTGTCATGACAGGCTGATTATTCAATGTAAAGAAACAGTTTAGCTTTTCTAATCTGGTACAAATACATCTTTCTCAGAGAAAAAAGTAAAGGGTCCAGCAGTTCAAGTATTTAAAGTAAAGAAACCAACAAAAAATTGTAACGTCAAAGTGAACCATAGGTATTTGTGCAGGAGCGTTCTGCAAAACAGCCCTGCAGTTCTATTCAGATAAATAAGATTTAACCCAGTTAACCCTTTAGGCGTTTCCCCTCGGTGCCACCGGGGCTGAGCATTTCTCCTTCCCGCTGCGCTCAGGGTTAGGAACTGCCTCAAACACCCCAATCCAAAGGCACTTTCGGTTTCCTCCCTCTCCGTGGCCGATGCCGGAGCCGCCCGCTGCAAGCCCTCCGGAGGCAAATCGAACCCCGGAGCGGCAACAAAGCTCTACGTTAACTCCGTCGCGGGTGTTTGTTTATGCAAGTTTGCGCCCTGCCTCCTCCCGCAGCGCAATGAGGGGCAGCGATCCTTGAAGGTGGCAGCGCGCGGGGGCTCGTCGCGCCTGGCACTGGCATTGCGGCCGCCTCGGGCACAGCCCGCAGGCCCAGGAACCGTGCGGCGCCGGTGCTACCGTGCAGCCGGAGCACAATGTGTCAATGCTCTAAAGCTGATGTTTTCGGTGCCTCTCGGTAACCCAGTTCCCAAGAAGCTGCTTACTCATTGCAGGAGGCAACACTAGCCGAGCTCCACTTCAGGGCTTTGCTCCTGTGTAAACTTGACTTTGCAATTAACAACAACAACAACAAAAAGTTGCGTTACGAAACGGCGCGTCCTGGCAAGCCGCTCGCAGGCAGCAGCTCCGCAGCAGCACCGTGCCGGCTTCCTCCCCGGGACGCCAGGATCACGGCGCACAGAGCAGCGGGACTTGCTCTCTGCAGGAATGTCCCGCCGGATCCTCGCCCCCTGCTCTGCTCCTAATTCCGGGGGACGGCTGGAGGGGTTGCAGCCCTCCTGCGTGTGACCAGACTGCAAAGAAACAAGCGCAACCGTGTGCCTTCCCCGATCCCATTTTGCTTTTCTATTTTTTCCTTTTTTGAAAATGTCCTGCAAAACTGCTGGCAGGTTGTTTTTAATGGAAAATACCAATCGCCCAGGATCTATACCTAGCCTTTTGCCAATAATGAGAAAACTTCACCTTCTGTCCCCAGCAATTCTTAGGAAATCTTTTGCTGTTATTCCTACAAATCCAATTACAGATTGTTGAGTAGCTAGTGGAGTAAGCTTATTGAGGAGTGTCACATCACTAAGTCGTGCGTATGTGTTTCAGTTTGTAATGTGGTCTGAGCCGCTGTAGAGGTGTCAACTTAAAATGCAAGTAAGTAGCAGAACAGGGCTAATCCCAGCCACTACTCCCCTGCAGCCAAATTGTAGCGCAATGAATGACAGTGGAAATGCAAAGATGCCACTGTGCTTATCACACACAGCCAGATGGTGGACCTGGATCAATGCACACATGCCACGATCAATGCATTTGATAAAGAATTAAGAAGAAAACTGTACATGTTATCAAAGAACTTGTACATGGCATAATTATGATTCTGCATGTGCTTACTGATGATATTGGAGACTCAGAGGCAGGTGATAATGAAACTGATAGGAAGAAATAGCTTAAAGGCTACAGCATATGGCCTCGGCACCAAGAAATCTTGTCAAATAGTTCAGAAAGCTTTTTTAACTGTTATTACAGGCTGCTCATAGTGCAAGCTGGTGGCAACGTTTTATTTTATTTTATTTTTTAATCGGAAATGTCAAAAAGTTGCAAAAGCTGTACTTTCCAGAATGGCTCAGAAAATAATTAAGACACTATTGTGTTGTGAACACGCACGCACAGAAACTGCAGGCAGAGGCAGCACTCACTGTTTGGCTGCTTTTTTTCTCTTCTTTTCTTTCCTTTTTTTTTTAAAAAGACATAAATACGTGTTCCTTGAATGGATGGGTTTAGAATTTAAGGGAGCTTGTGATGGTTTCTGGAATGCATCTGGGTGACGATTTGCAGCGTTTACAGACACAATTTGGGGCATTACTTCTAATCGGAGAGGCAGTATTTGCCTGTTGCCATCTGCACTCTGTTAGCTGCATCAGAGCTACCTCGGATGAGAAAAACTGCAATTAAAGATATGCGGCAAAAAGCAGAAAGTCATAAAAACGCATATGCATTTTCTAACATATAAAATGTAGCTAAAATACAAACACTCATGCTCCAGTTGATAGAAGAGCTGTCTAATCAACGCCTGGACGTAACTTAAGTGCTCTCATTAGTGTGAAGACCTGCAGGCTAAGTAAGACTAAATCCCTTAAAAATTGCTTCGGCAATAGAAAAATCCCCCTCACCATTTTCCTCTGCCTAAATCATATCAATTAAAAAGAGAGAGAGAGAGGGAGCATGCGAGAGGGAGGCATTTTCACATGACTTTGTTTTAGCTGACACTCAAAAAACTACATCCCGAATCCAATTGAAAGTGTTTCAGCAAGGAAAAGTTCATTAGCAAGCTGAGGAGGGGGAAGGAAAAAAGCAAAGGAGAGAAATGACTCAGAGTTGGGTGTCTCTTTTGCTTCCCTCCTTGTTGGATGCCGCAGTGGGGCCCCGGCTCCACTTCCCACTGCGGCTCCCGGTCGCTTTCCCTGGAGCTCGGCCGAGGTGGCGGGAAGGAGGGAGGGAAGGAGCGGCGGGGAGCGTGAACCCAGAATTTCAATTTGTCCTGACAAACCGGCAGGTGTCAGAGCCGAGAGGCCCGGGGAGCGCCGTGAGGCCTGATGGCTTGATTAGCTCTCGCAGCGCGATGGAGGGAGCTGCCTCCCTCGCGGCGTCCCCGCTCAGCGCCGCGCTTTGATCTCTGCCGCGCTCCGTTCGGGAGCACCGAGCAACAGGACCGCGTGGAACACCCCAGCACTTAGGCCCGGCCGCCTTCGCCCCCATCCTGCGGCCACAGCCTGGCCGAGCTTGACGGTGCCGCCACAAGGAGCCACCTCCAAGGGCCGTTGCAGCGGCACGTGCCGCATGCAAGGCGGCCACCGGAGACAGTTCCTCCTCCTCAGCCGACAGCCTCGACGGCTGGGGAAAAGGCTGGAGAAACCCGGTGCTGGTGCCGCGGCCGAGAGGCGGCTGCGCTGTCCGGAGCAGCCCACATCAAAGCGCGCGCACCCGCATGCGCTGTCAGGTCGGGTCAGGCCCGCCGAAGCCGCCGCCGCACAAAGAGCTGCCGCGGCCGGCATCAAACAAAGCCCAATTAAACTAATCATAACGTCCCAGTGCACACGAGGAAGCTCACCTGGTATTTCTGGGCTTCTTGGGCAAATTCCCGATTCTACTCGGTACTTGGTACTATAATTACCCTGACCAAAATACTGTGAAATTACTGCTCTGATCTACTAATGGCTGCAAAAAATCGAGCCGTCGTGGTTTCATGCCAAGGGGCTGTAGTAAGGTGGCGCAATGCTTTCTGACAGAGACGACAACTTCTGAAAAACTCCAAAGGGAAAATTAACGGGATGTGGTTTATGTTGCCAAGGCCTGTTCATTAATTACCAATTTAATCGCTGCTGGAGGCATGACATTACAGCAATCTGGCTGGAAGTTCTAATAGATTATGAAGACCACCTAAGACGAGTGACCAAGAAATGTACAAAACAATTAATATTGTTTCACTGCTATCAAAGACACTCAGATTATTTTACATCAAGTGAAGTAAAAGAATTAGTAGCTTCACAGTGCCACCACTAGGACCCGTAAATACAATGGCACACAATTAGTAATGCACATGTGACTCTCCGTTCAAGGCATATATCCTTGGGAAAGCCTGAACACGATAAGGAGAACAAAAGGAACATTTTTAACTGAAATGAATAAAGATTTTAACTCTACCCTTGTGCATGCTGAGCAATAACAGCCCGGGCAATGCGAAATACAGCTCGAAGTCACGGCGATGTCATCCTGGGATTCACGACGGCGCGCGCCGAACGTCCGTGTGGAAAGTGGCCGCAGGCGTTAGCGGCAGGATGAAAAGAGCATCCGAGACGCGAGCCTCTTTCTTGCTGATATTTCTGCTCAGATAGAAAGCACTTGGGGTTTTGAACTAGTGTCATCCAGATGATCTTAACTCGGTTAATAAATTGACAGTGTGTTTTACGGGATCCTGCGTGTTAACGTTATGGCTGCAGGCTCCACAGCATCTTTTATATACATAGAACACCTGCTGCATATTTACATTTAGGCCAGATGCTCGACTGGTGTGAACAGATGCAAAGAATGGAATAACAGCAATCAAATGCAGCTAAGAACCTCAAGCATTTATATCTGAAACTTGAACGGGATAACATTTGCCTTGCATTATCAAAGGTTACACTTTATCTGTAAAGCCCTTCCTGGTACCAGTGACAGTGCATGCTAATTCCACTGAGAAATGAGTTTCACTTGCACTAATTGATTTGTTTTCCCAGCTACGACAGTGCATGCTATATTCCAATATTTTTGCATAGCCAAATATCACAACTACATAGTAAGAAAATCCTTAGACTTTTGAAATATGAAGTCAAAAACTGCAGAGCCTTCTTGGAAAGTTAAAAACTATTTTCTATTTTTTCAGGTATTGAGTAATGTGAAATAAAGTAACTGAAGGAAACAAGTTAGGGCTACCTCAGCCTTAGCATGTCGTTACAATGAAGTAAATATCAGCTCAGTTGCTTGGAGTGTTCAGTCAGCAGCTCTAACCTTCATTTAAAGAAAAGTGTATGATCAAAACAGTTATAAAACTTGCAATACCCATGAAATGTAAATACTATACAGCATGGTCTTATCAGCTTAAACCCTATTTAACTACTTTATAGTGGCATACATACAAGACACATAAATGAATAACAGGGAATAAATTACAAAAGCTCAGGGATTACCAAAATAATGTTGAATCTTTTTAGCAAGTAGATGGGAGCTGCTTCTTTGTAATCTCAAGAAGATCGTGTGATCGTATCTAAATCTGGTCACCAGCATGACAGACTAGTTTTTTCTCGATCAATATTTTCCAGTTAATATTAAAAGACCAAGTTTGCCATCTGCAAAGTCTTATACTTTAATAAATACTTGTTGGATGATTAATTAATACAGAACAGCTTTTCTCTCTTAGTTTTCTTATAAAAATAATATAGGAGTAACATGATAGACTTGCCTTAAATGAACAAATATTACCACCTCATTCACATTTATTTTCCAACTCAAAGACTGCAAAAAAAATTTCTACTGATGACCTAGATGCCTTTTCTAACACAGTATAACTAGTTTTAGGTGTAAATAAAAATAACTGAGTAAAAATATCCACTACTCATTTTCAAGAAACTATTACAAATATTTGGAGCAAACAATACCTGCACTTGTACATTGAATTCAAGACATCTTTCAATCAAATTAAGGCTTTCATTTCTGTCATCTACTGTGAATTTGCATTCTGCATCACCTCTGTATGTGTTGCCTATAGTATACTTTTTGGTCACTTACTAAAGCAGAATAGTTATGAGCTTTTTTTTTGCTCAGAAGGACAGGGAGATAATTGCTGGATGGGACCAGTAATTGGAACTGCTAAATAAAGCTTTTCTTCATCCTGAACATTTAAAAACATGTTTTACGTTCATTTCATTGCTGATGGAACATCCTGTATTTGCAAATGTATGCCATAAAATTAAAGTATACAAATTCATCTAATTCCAGATTTTCACTGCTTTCTGAAGGTTTTCTAAAAAGACTTCCATTTCCACTGGTCCATGGCATATACAGAAAAAAAAAGTTATCATTTTGCACTCAAAATATTTATGAAAATGAAAAGCAATGCACAAAACAGGTTGATACCTGAAGTAGAAAGAGCTTATTAAATATGAATTAGATACAGCTGCAACAAGTCCTTTGAGCAAGTGAGTAACAAAAAGCCATTTTCTGAGCAAAAATAAGCAACCTTTTAACATAACCCTTTCCTCCTGCCTCCTCTGCTGGATGCAGACAGGGTTTGCCTGTTTGGAGGTAACAGCTTGTAGGTGGGCTACTTCCTATCTGCAATTCTACTACAAAAGCTGAATACAGTCCCCACTACTCTTTTATTTTTTATATATATTAAATATGTTTTACATATATTAAATATATTAATAGATTTATGTATTAATTTTAAATTGTATTTTATGCATCAAATATACATTGATATATTTATACTTTATAAATATAAATATATATATTTAATATATATTATGTATATTAAATGTATTTTTATATTTAAGCACCTATAACTGTCGTGCCACTTGAATTAGTATTAAATAATCGTAGCAAGGAAAAAAGATATCTCCCTGTATATTTCTAGACTATTGACAGCTGTATTTAAACACAGCAGTAGCGTAGCAATTGCTCCCTGAAAACACCCCTTCGAATTATATTAATCTGGTTTAAATACTTACTTTATAAATTGACGTCTTCAGCCTCACAATGTGGCTGTGAAGGAAGAACGATTGTTCTCCTTGTTTACCAGAGGCAGGAGTTGTGGGCCCCTTACACAGCCCAAATCTTTGGCCAAACCCAAGTGAAGGGCCCAGTCCTGCGCCTAAATTCACCAAGGAGGAACCTTTAGCTCTTGCAAAACCAAACAACGCCCGTGCAGATCTGTGCTAGAAAGAACATCACCCCCTTTTTCAGTTATGCAATATTTTGGGCGAATTCTGTGCTAATAGGGTACTCTCTCCTAAAGCTCTCTACACTACAAAAAAGAGTTTACAGCGTTTTAGTCACGTACCCAGGATTTAGGTGATGTCAGAAGTCAGAGTGCTGGGCACAGTCTTAATTTTCATCTCTTTGTGGATCCACTGGAATAGAGCCTTGCCTGACCTTTCCTATATGCTTACAGCTAGAGTTGGTAGCTCTTACCCACTGGTGTTCTCTGCTTTATTTTCTGTTTCACTGGGCCTACCAATTTGTCGCACTGTTCTTTACTACACAATATTCAAATACTGCTCTGTGGGCAGAATTATTAATTTCTTCAAGCGCTTTTCTCCAGTGCTCATCACTGCAGCTTTTAAGAGCCTCAGAAGCATTAATCACATTCCCTTCTCACAGCACCCCGTGGTGGTGTTATTACTCGGCTCTTTGGATGAGAAATGAGATGGAGAGATCCAGCTAAAAGGATCTAACACTGGGTGCTCGTTGGGAAAGGCTTTTACTTGCTTTTTTCCTTAGTGCCTTAATCTTTAAGCAGTCCTTTCGATGTCTGAAGCGCAGTTCCCACTGACTTCCCGCAGAAGCTGGGATGCTCAATACACCTGCAAGCCCAACCTTCACCTCCAGAAAGGAAGGATACGCAATTAATGACCACATGTAATAAGGAGGTTTGGTTCAAACGACTCAGTAGCCCCAACTGGGAACTCAAAGGCAAAGGCATGACCACATCCCTTTGCTCCTTGCAAGTCCTGCTCCAACCTCCGGACACTTCTACAACCAAAAGGACCCCAGCCCTCCGAGTTAACCGAGGCACATTCGCTTTGGGGAAAACACTATGCGATCACATAATTAAAGACTGCACCATAATGCATATATACAAAGGAGGTTAATTAAAGTTGCCAGTGCATTTCTTAACTCCTAATTCCATTCTCTGTAATCACACCAGCTTCATACCCACAGCCAGTGGAGTTTACAGAGTAAACGAGAGCTGCAGGAAATTTCCATTCTTTACGTGGACCAGTCATTAAAGGAGAATAAGACAAATATTTTGCCACTGGCTTTCACAGATATTTGCTGACAGTGGAGTTGTTAGGCTGAAATTTGAGAATTACGGATTCCGCTTCAGATTTGGCAAGGAAAGGTACTCTAGCAGAGAAGACCTTTTAGCCCTGCTCTTCCTGAATATTTTCCTCTTTCAGTCTATTTTACCGGTTAGGTTGGGCACAGCAGCTCCATCCAGTCTCCTTACCTTTCCAACCCCTTATCCCAACCAAGCCCCAGCTGCTAGCAACCATCTCTACAGATCCACGTTTTACATGGGGGAGCAGTTATGCCAGTCCAAACACTGCAATATTATTAATGACAAGAAAAAAGGGAGTTAAATCAAAATGAGGAACCAATAAAAAGGCTCTCCAGGCTGAACGCTAAGTGACTGCAGCTCTTATACCAGGCTGGAAATAACAGGAATGTCTTGCAAAAGTACCCCGGCATCAAGTGCATCTATATCAAGAAGAGCAGTAGGAAGGTAGCGCCGTCTGTAAATCTATCCAGAAGAAGGAGATCCCTAAGGGGACAGGGTAAGTCTGTCCGAGTGTTCACAGAGCTCTTAAGTTCACTTTCTAGCATCAAAAATGCATGATTCCCCCCAAACCGATATCACGATTTCCAGGGCCTCCTGATCAGGCCATTGCTAGGCTCAATACAGACAGCAGATCTCACGGTTCTCAGAAGCATGAAAGGGAGTGGGTCTAGTGGTGAAAACCCTCAGGAAAAGAGTGAGAGAAAAAAAGAAATTGAGCTAAAAAGATAGTAATGAGGAAGCTGGTATAGATTACTGGGACTAAATCAGGTGAACCACACAGTGATGGAAGATGATCGGGCAGAACGCAAAAAGAGATCTAAGGCAAGAAAGAGTAGAGAGGACTGATTTGGGGGGGAAAAACATGAATCGGAGTTGAAATGCAGAGGACAAATTGTTGAAATGAACAGCGTAAGAGACAGCAAAGCACAAGAAGACACACACTGAGGAAAGGAAGAGGATATTGCCCGAGAGGCAATGGAAGTATAAGATGGAGAGGAATAGCTGAAAAGCTGCAAGAGCTTAAGTGTTAATCTTCTGTTCGCACAATTTCACCGAATTTTGAGTAAAGCGAATGAAAATAGTGATGCGGGGCTACTCGCAGAGTATGAACAGAAGATGAAAAGACACAGGAACAAGGAGGGAAACTCAAGGAAATGCGGTGAACAGCCAAGAGAAAGGAAACATCACAGGAAAAGTGGCAGTATTCACGACCTGTTAGCAGTCTATGAAGAGATTACCAAGATTTAAGAACAAATAAATATCAATAAAAAGCAATGCAGAAGTAACACTGCATTGGACAACACGCTGAGTACTATTCCACGCTGGTGGGATAGACACACTGCTAATACAAATTACAAAAAGACGCTTGAGTCAAAGTTATTATTATTAACCTGGAATAGAAGTAGTCTACTATTTTTCAAGGAGCAAATGAGCAATGTCCAGTAGTAAACTGGCATAACTTTGTACCTACATTAAAGTCTCATCTTCATGACCATCAGTTATGTTAAAGAAAAAAAAAAAGATGTTGCTCAAACTGAAACTAACATCCGGCCATAGAAATATGTATGTGATGATCTATATATTTTGCTGTATACACACATCCTCATTCAGATTATCCATGCATGTGGATAGGCATACGACCTGTCGGCTTTATATAACACATAAACCATAAAAATAATATATCGATCTCCATTATAAACTCTTCCCCTTCACAATAGGTATGTCTCACACTGAAATATGTTATGAGAGTGTTGAGTTTGGGAAGTCAAGCACTCAAAAAGTTAGGAAATTTCAGAGTTAAGTTAGTTGTACAACCCCTCATTAGTTCCCACTTTATGTATTTTATATGGCCTTTAATCGCATAATCCATACATTTGGGTCCTAGAGCAGTCCTCCTATAATGAAGTTCAGCATATGAAAAACTGTTTAAATAAACAAATCAATCAAAAAATCCAAAGCAAACTTACAGTTATCTAGGAAAACATTAAATACAAAATAATCACATAATTATCATAATTTTATCATTACACAAATCAGGCATGTGTGTATATATACTCATATTTTTAAGAAAAATTAAGAGAAATTCTTGTCAGTTTGCATCAGGAAATATTTTCTAAGAAAAGCCACATATACCTCAGACCCAAGCAAGTTTAGAGGGTGAAATGAGATGTGCAGTTGTCTTCCTTTTCTGACCGTGTGATCCCATTTATGCAAAAAGCAAAATCTGCCCTTTGGACCTAGCCTCTGAGAGAAGCAAAAATCCCAGCCTTTCCCTGTATCGTTATTTCCAGTTGCATTTGCATTCTCAGCTAACAGCACGGTCTGCGAAGGTTGCCATAAAAATTAATTAGTTTTCATCTACAGAGAGGACCCATCCCTGCAGGTCGCCCGTGGGCCCTGGAGGTGCCACCACAGCTGCTTGGGCACTGGAGCTTGAAGTCCAGCTCCACTTCTCAGTGCCCCAGCACCGGCCACTTTCCTGATAAAAGGGGATTGCTCCACCAACTCCTCAACAAACTGTCCCGAGCAGCCTCACTGGCTGCAGGAACACTTAAAAGGAGGCTCAGGGAATGCATTTACATTAACTAAAAAAAAAGAGGGAATCAAAAATAGCATAAATGACTCCACTATCCTTTAGTTATAACTTTTGTCTCCCTCCTGCTAGAAGAAGCAGTGCCAGTCAAAGAAGGTGCTCTCAGATCTCTGTCTCCAGCGATGTCTAAGGCACCTTCCTTAGGCTAAGGCTGTAGCAGCAAGAGAATTGCTCTTTAAAAGTGAACTCAGGGATATGTGACATGTTGCAGCACCAGGACATTCAACATAGGAAAAAGATATTCCACAAGGATGTTCTCCCCACCAAAATGTAAGGATGTACAGTGAATTTGAACCATACAGTGGCACACTGGCCAGTGTTTCTTACATCATTCAGCTGCTTATTGTGGGCCGGGGCGACCGTATCGGTTAGCTGCTTATTCCCTGCCTTTAAAGCTGCATCTCTTCTTGCTTGCTCAAGCAGAACTCTTGCTCGTTCTTTAAGTTCCTCCTGTCTTGACAGCATTCGTTGCTTAAAAATAAAGAAACATAATTAACAGTGAGGCAGCCCCCGGGTACTTCACATTTATACAGCAGTTAATAGCCAGGAGCCTTCCTTTATAACCAAGGCCAGGAGCCGCATGGCTTACAACTTCATGGGGCGACAGAGCCTTCTATAGAATGAAAAGTAAAGATGATCGAAATATAAAATTAAAGTCAGAGATCTTTATAATGTGAATACAGTTCTCTCCCCTCCCCTTAAAACTTAATTTCTATCAACATTTTATGCCTTCAAACTGCCACCGTGGAAAAAGAAAATAATTGCCTTCATGGCAGCTAACTATGTTAAATGTGCATGTGTTTACTTATTTACTTTAATATGTATGCAAATAGAATGCTTCGTTGGCTACTTAAATGGGGATCGCTCATTCGTAACTTAAATTGAACACAAAGAGTTTGGATACAAGGCAAAGCAAAAAAGCAAAGTGTCTTCTGCTTGGTTTATGAATATCCACAGGAAAGCCCCAGCTTTACACGCATGACCCTGCTGAGCAGAAATAACAGAGGAGGAGATCTGCGGAGGAGCTGAGGTGATATTCCAAGCAATTCCTGTACAACTCCCTTCTTGGTCAAGATCAGCTAAGAAGACTCTGGAAATATGTGTCTCCAGGCCTCTCCGTGCTCTACAATCCGGGCAGAGGTTGCAGGCTGTGCTCCTGCAACAGCGATGGGCAAAATGGTTGGCTCTAGCTGACCACTGAGGTTAAGATGGAGGTTCATATTTGAGATTTGATTCCTTTGAGCAAACACACAGAAGATAAAGGAGGCTGAAAGGCCTCTAAAGACATCTCTGCCTTTTTTTGTGGTGTGCTACATTCTTGAACGTGAAAATCTCATCGGAAAACACTGTCTCTATCTCTCCTTGCTGTATTATTGTGTGGCCCAAACTGCTCCTTTCTCATCCACTGCCCAGAGATGATGATGAATAAATTCATGAGACTTCACTTATTAAAGGATAGAAATTAGCTGACCAAGGAAGTAATTTTTTGTCTGCTATCATCCACCTATGGACTGTCTGTCTTACAACAAAATGAATCCTCACAGTAAAACATGGGGAAAAAAATGTAACAATGTTTGAACCAATTCTGAAAGACTGCCTACAGACTTTTCTTATCACAGCTAGTGGCATGAAGCCAAGCAAAACCAAAACTAAAGAAAGCTCTTTAAGGGAATAAACTTATGAGTTTGGTTTGGCACATTTGTAAGCAGGGCTGATAACATTTTTTACATATTTTTCTGCTGATACTATTTGCTGATAATGCTCAGCATTTCTACAATATTCGGCTTTCATCCTCGTCATAAATCTGCAAGTTGGGTGGGCATATACTTTTTATCTTTACAGATCGGAAAAATGGTATTATGGTTAAGTAACACACTCAAGGCCGCTCAATCAGCAGCACGACACGGCATGCAGGAGTTCCTTCCTCATCATCATGGGCCATGTACACAAGGGCACGTGGTCTCTCAGATAAGAGCTAGAAATTGGAGCGGGATATTTCAAGTCATTCAGAAGATTATATTTTTTTGAATACGGGTCAATGAATTAAGAACACTTTTTTATTTACTGCTTCAGCGCGCAATATTCAGGAGAAAGACGCTAGGCATTGCATACACATAGGCCAAAGCCCCAAAGTCTCCTTTTTGCTGCTTGAGAATACTTCCTTGAAATGCAGTCTAAATATTTCCGCTATTAAAGCTGATTTGTCCAGTAATAAGAATATGCCACCTACTCTGTCACTTACACTGCAGACATAGCGTAAATCATAATCATGGTGAAACAACTGCAGTGGAAACTTCACGCCAACCCGAACGCACACAGAAAAGTGGAGTTTCTTACCTGGGCTGTTTTTGCACTTTGATCTGTATGATTTAAAGCTGCTCTGGCATCAGGCTCAGAATCAGTTTCTCCCTGTCTCAGGGAAGCACGCTTTTTCCTCACCAGATCTGCATCATTATTATAGGAATATCCCAGTTTGGAAGTAGGAGATAAACTCGGCTTTTTGCTGGGTGAACTGGGATCTCCTTTTGTGCTCTCGGGGGATCCTGCACGTCCCAGTTTCTCTTGCTTTGAGAAACCCACAGGACTGTCTGAACTCTGGTGCCTTTCCCTGTCACCATCTTCAAAAGCCCCCGTGGGAGACGTGTCCTCCTTGGGATCGCTGACATGCTGCAAGTCACTCAAGTCTAAAGTGTCAGCTTTGAGCAATTTCTTCTTCCCCAGCACGGGCTGCACTTGGGCTGTGTCTGCGCTGCCGCCCTTCCCAACCTCCTCCGAGGCAGAAGTCCTTCCAGAGCTTTGCTGGGATTTTGGCGGATCGGGGTCGCTCCGAGTCCTGCGGGAGGAAGGGGAGGCTGTACTGGGGCTCAGGTGGTCATCCGGGGTCTGGTGTTCGCTCTCGGACTCCCCCACACCGCTGTCATTCACAAACACGGAGTCGTCCTGGGAAGTAAAGTCTGCCAGGCTGGTGTCCGGTGGCTGCAGTGGTGGTTCCCGCTTCAGGTCGTGCAGCTCCGCATAGAATTTCTCCTGATCCACCGAGCTGTTGGTGTCCGTCTCGTAGTTACCCACTTTATACGTGCTCTTGCTGCTATTCTCCTCGATTTGAACCACGTTCAATTCCTGGCCACAGAAATGAGCCCTTATTTGATAGAGATAGGTCATCACAGTCAGTTTGTCCGGGATCGCTAGCAAAACCATGTCAGAAGGCTCCAGCAGTCGCGATATGCCTAAGCTGGCAAACCCATCGTATGCCTTTAAAAACAGACAAAAAAAGGTTACAGCGCAGAAGTTTTTACGTATTATAAAAGACCAGGAAAACCCGATGGAAGTTTCAGTTAAAATAAGCAAACATAAATGCAGCCAACACTCCCAGCTACAGATATGGGCTCGGAGCTGGTACTCTTTATTCTTTTAGTAACTGCCAGTAGTGCCACAGTGACTATCTTTTGTTGCATAACCCAACGTCTCTGAACTCTCAGATTTTCCCTGATGGATTCTACATATCTCCTAGGATAGCTTCACGAGAATGCAAATCAAGAGAATACAAGCAGTAAAGACATGCAAATGGTGCTGTTTTCAGCATTTTTAACTTATTACCATAGTATAATAAAATCTTTTTTTTTACTCAGAATAAAGCCACTATCGAGTGAAAAGATGGGCATGAAAGCGCAATCTAAAAATCCTTCCTTTTGCATTAAGAAAACCTACTAATATCTTAAGTGGTTCTCATGCAGGTAGCAGGAGGCGAGCAAATAAAAAAGTGTAAGAGTTGGGACAAAAAAAAACAACTAAGGACGGGCTTTTAAGATAAGGAACAAAGATAAAAGAAACACGACACTAATCCATCTTGGGCTTTATCACTGGTCAGTAACCTTCTCCTTTCTACTGGTCATGTAATTGCAGTGATTTGTGTTGATGAAAAGGTATGTCCCGATAGCCAAAAAGAGCAACACCTTAGATTATTCGATACCAGGCAAAAATCACACCAATTTAGCAAAAAATAAAAATGCATTCTAAAACATGTTTGAGTTAAATTTATAGAAAAGGGAGAGTGAATTTTAGTCTCACTTCTCTTTCCAAAAGCTAAGCAGTTTGAAAGCCTCTCAGTATGTGAGGGCACATTGTATTATTTCTGCCAGCTCTTTAAGACAGTGGGCTTGGTGCATCAGGTTTTTCTAGTTTTGAAGAATTAAAGCTGTTTCTCAATTTACAATTAATTATTACTATCCTGGATTAACCCTGGAAGACAATATTGTGTTTCAAGGAAGCCTTTAAAAAGGCCTCCTGTTAGGTTTAAAGCACTCGGGCATCACCTCCCCCAGTAATTTTGCATCTCCTTTTTATCCTCCTCCGAAGGATTCTAAAATTTTAACAGTCATTCCTACAGGACTTTGAACAAAACCAACAAAAGGATGCTGACTGCAAAACATGGAGAAGAACACGTTCCTTTGCAAGGAAACAATAAACCATCTTCAAGTCTATCCTTCTGCAATTTATATCATTTCAGAAGAGTGGAAAGAAGAAAAGAGGAGTTAATTATGGTTTTGCACCGTCTTTGTTTTCAAAGCGTTACCTTTCATAAGAGTAAATCTTCATTGCTTCCTTAGCATGGGGTCTGGCATGGCGTCTTGTGGCAGACCAAGTCATTTTGGCAGCGCTAAGAACAGCAGGGTCTTCTCCTGCTCCTTACCATGTCCTGGAGTCCTTCTGGAGCCAACGATTTTCCCTTTAAGTCACTTTTCAAACCTACTTTCTCCCTTATTTCAGACTGTGTAAATTTATCTTCTCAAAATTTGCTCTGCTGCCCCTCTCACTCAGGTATGACTGGTCAAAGCATTTTTGGTTCAGCAACTCTTATACCTATCTAACAAAGGATTCAGAGTTTATACATATACATATGAATTATCTGCATAATTTATTTCTAAGCCCTTGGGGCTCTCCGTGTGCAAAATGATTTGACTTAAAAATCTCCATTTTTATTTTTATTTCTTTGCTGCTCTGCGGTGCAGAAGCCTCCTTTGGAAAGGTCCCATGTGAGACATTGTCCTGCCGTTCCTGGAAGTGGAGCAGAGAAGGAGTAACAGGGGAAGCCACGCAGAGAGTACTTGGAGATACACAGCTCCAGAACGGGCGGAAAAGCTGGAAAATGAGGGGTGGGAGGAAAGGCAAAGAATTGAGAGGGTTGAAGAGGGTCAGCCCTGGGCGCTGCCAATAACCCACTGTCCCCAGGACGAGGGCACCGAGGGATGCGCTCAGCAGTGCCAGGCAGCCCAAGCCCACACAACGACTTGACCTGAACTCCTTTACACTCTTAATCTCTTATTTATATGCTAATAAAACTAAATCCGAGGAATATATCCCAGGGTCTGCAAAATGAAGGTGGGGACAGTGTTTTAGAGTCATTAGGAGAGGCGCTTGCTTAGAATAGGCAATCCTAAAGCAGAAGAAATTAATTTGGAATAAGGGATATTCTTGATTACTTTTTGCTGCCTGCTAAGTTCTTCTGCTGAGGTTTGAGATTAAACACAGTCGTTTTCCAGGGATGCGGGTCTTTACTTTCTGCGCTCTCTCCTTGCTGAAGACAGGATGCATTTTTGCTCATCTGCTTCTGAAGGACTCAAGTCGTGTAGGATGGCATGCAGGGGCTTGCAATTAGGTCTGCGTCCGTTATACACTCATTAGCCCTATAAACAACATCTATATGCTCTGTAATGTCCACAAAGCAACATGTGGCAGCTTCTTCTTTGTGGTTTGTTGCTAAAACAGTTTGTCTTGACTTTCTTGCATATTTACAGATGCTTAGCGTAACTAGCACAAGGTATGAGCAGAGTCATGATAAGATACAGCATTCTCCAAATCAAAGTATATTCAAAGATGAGTATCTACTACAAAAATACGGCTCTCAGCTTAAAGTCAGGAAGGTATTTGTGTTTTTCCCCAGTGCTACCCTTGCAATTTTGAATTCCCCTGTTTAAACACGCATTTGAAATGGATTCCTTCCTTATGAAATGGAGTATTTGGTCAAAACAATAACTTGAGTATGAAAGTATTGAGGAATTTAATAGAAATGGTCCAAAACAAGGGGAAAAAAAAAAGTAAATAAAAGTGTCAGGAAAATTCAAAGGGCCAATTTAACACTCAGGAGATATATGGCCATTTCCAAGCAACAACCCTCTGAATCAAAAAACCTTCTTAAAACAAAAAAAAAGTTATTAAAAACTCCACATTACAGCTATGTCCATGTTGCTGTGTCCTTCCACTCTTAGCCTTTTCATCCCCTTCCAGTTTCAGCCCAGTGCAGCTCAGAAACTTGCAGTTTTCATGTACGGGATGCGTGATTAGTGATTTGAAAAATCCCTAGGGACTCTACTTTCTGTATGCTTTAATTTTAATAAGTTGTTTATTATTGTTTAGCAATCCAATGTGCATATATATATAAAAAAAGGAGGGTTAATGTTATAAAGAAGCTTGTGTGGATCGTTAGATCTATTGAAGAGATTTAAGAAGAACCACAGTTCTTCGGCACCAGCTGGGAGTGTTTTTTTCTGAGATGGAATTGTGGAATTGTGCAGTGGGATTTACAAGGCACCCATAAATGCGTGCACACATCTGTATATACTGCACGTGTCAGTTTGCCGAGCTCCTGAGTAAGTTTTTGGGTTTCATTTCCCGGCCACCCCTCGCGATCCGTCAGCACGAGCGGCGCGGGTGCGATTCCCCACATCTGCCTGGCACGGACCACACTGACACACTGGCCGGCCGGGATCAGATGTCGCGGGTAAATAGCCTTTGTGCTAGGCAGCGGGGACAGCCCCAATCTGGCAGGGGCTTCCTCAGGAAACCCGGGCGCGCCGCCTTCTGCAACTGCACAATTCCACATGCAATGAGACACAAACTGCACAGAAAAGGCATTTTTCTTTCCTTTTTCTTCTTTTTCCAAACATACGAGGTCACAGCACCGCAGCAGCCCTGTCCTGGGAAGCGCAGCCTCCTGGAGATGGGCACAGCGTTCCGCTCCCCTCGTGCCGGCACTTTCCTAACTGAGAGTGCGCTGATTTGCTAGGTAACCATTTAATTAAGAAACGTATTTTTCCTTTTGGAATCATCCTTGTTGATTAGCCAGTGCAACCAAGGAAACCCGAGGTTCAAGACCACGGTCACAGAAAACCTGGGAATGCATCCAGGGAACTGCAGCACCGGGTGTTACCGTGAAAAAGATACTGCTGTCTGAAGCTCTGATTAGATAACGCCACTTCTAAGACATTTCACTATCTAGAGTGCTTAAGTACTGTTTTAATGATGAGTTACTTCCTGCTAATACTTAAGTATTCAGGCACGTTACACTGTAATTACCCTAAACACAAACTAATTTTAACAAAGCACCTTGAGAAATTCTTCATATCTCCAATCTAACATTCCCCAGTTCCACTAGCTATATACAGATGACTATAATTAATTTGCACAAAATATCTTTTTATACCTATGTCCCAATTACTTAAATCCAGTATCGCTAAAGCAGGGTAAAAATAAAATCACGGCATCAGGAAGAGAGCTACTTAAAAGCAATTTTCAGATGATTATCAGAAACAATTTTCTAATCGTTGCATACATCACCCCATGTAATTTTTATGTGAAAATTATCATTTCTAAATGTGTCCCTAGGGCCAAATGCAGCTACATCCCAAAGCTGGCAAAGAGTCTAAAATAGGGAGCAGAAATAAGGAGTCTTTAGGTGTGTCCCAAACCGAGTTTGTGTCCTTCCAGAGCAGCACTGTCATCTTTGCATCACGGAGGCAGACAAACAAACAGTTCAGAAGAGGCTTAAAACAGCTGCCCAGTGCAATACTAACAACTATTTTGCTAATATTTTGGTTGATTTTCAACATTTTTCATCCTAAGCTTTTCATATAGCGTAAAAATTCAGGTTTAACACCCCGCACTTCATCTCATTGATTATCCAGTGCAGAAGTTGATGCAAAATATTGTGTTTGACACTGGAGAAGTCACTGTCAGAGCAACACTTATTGTGCCGAATGCAAACAGCCCTGTCAGAGCCATGGCAAGAGAAGCCTGATGCAAGGCAACCCCAAAACAGCTACATTCTTAATTTTTTCCGTTTTTATTAAGTGTCTGATTGGAAAGATTAGTGTTCATGAACCACTCGCCAGCCCTTCTCTCTCTCTTTGCAGTTAGTGTAGGCCATACAAACATTAAACTCCAGTGCCAGCCTCGTGCTTGTTGTGAATGTTAAAGACCATGAGAAACTAGAGTCAATAACACATCCGATTGGAGCCATGAGAAGCTGAAAGCCTTCTGTGAGCTGCAGTTATGACCTTACAAAACCACCTCACTTCCCCCAAATTAATAAAAACCTGCCGTGAAGCTAAAATTGAAGCTACATCGTTGACTTTTTATTTTTTTGCCTTTTCCCTTCCCCCGGCAGTTCTTACCTTTTTGTTGTTCTCTTTAATATCTTGAGGATTCAGGGACTTGTAGTCACTGAGGGGGAAAATGGCACAGTGGGTATGTGTAGTATTTAATAAAAGCAGCAGTTTTAAAACAAACTGAATCTAAAAATTCGACATACAATAATATCATACAGTAACTAGCAATTTCACAGCAATTCAATCAACAAAACTAATAGCGTGGAAAATTAAAGGAATAAGTAAATAAATAAATAAATAACCCCCGACTACATGTTTCATCGCCCGAAGCTTTCCATCTAAAAGAGAAGTTAAGGCAGGGAGTAGAGGCTAGCCTTGACAACCAAATTTACCAGGAGGTAATCCGTCCTTGTCAGGGAACAAAGAGCTACGGGCTGATTTCTCTCATCTCATTTCAACACCGGCCCAATTTTCATAATCATCTTGAAGCCAGGTCTTTGTATAAGATTAAGAAGAAGAAAATCAAATCATAGGCAATGGGGAGAAACGACAGTTTGGGCAGCAAGGGGGAGCAAAGGGGTCAGGAAGTCTGAGCGTTCGTGGATCTGTTTTCTTAGAAAGGGGAGTTGCTGGGTGAAAAGGAAAGGGTGGAAGAGTTCGACATCTGAAAGTACCATTTTTTCCTATGAGACTTTTAGTTTAAACACGCAGAAGTTCCACAACTTACATGAGATCTGGTCGGAAGTGGTGCAGTATTGCGCAAAAGGATAAACCGTTTCTCCACGATGTGGTGAAGTTGGTGATTTTCACTCCCCTATAGTTTTTGGTGACTTCTTTGCACCACACGAGCAGTGACTGACTTGCGTTCGGCTTTCTCCCCAGAACGGGACTCGGTATCGGGCTCGACTGCAAGAAGAGAACAAAAAAGAAAAAAAGAGAAGATGAAAGAATTTAATGGAAGACGAGAATTAACATTAATTGACCTAAGCAGATGAGGTGAAAGCTTTAATGTGAGCGAGGTCCTACGCAGCTGCCAGTTCCCAATGCGGGTGGCTCCACAGAGACTGCCATTGCCCGGCACTGATCTCGCGCCAGCTCCGCTCGTCCTGGAGTAAACAAGTAACAGTGTTTGCAAACTGCATTTTATTATCGTCTCACTTATTAACACCTCATCTAGTGCAGTAAAAGAATTACAAGGCAATAAACCTAGGAAGGTCTCCGAGCCCAGGCCGTGGGTGCTCACCCGGACGCCTGCACTTGGGTGAATTCAGCAGGGAACTCACCGGGGCTGGTCGAGGTGCTCACGGCTGTGCAAAAAGGTTTTTTCTTTAAAAAAGTTCTTAGATGCAATTAAATAGACTGAGCTATCAGGTTAACATAAATCCAAAAGGCGGAATTGCAGAGAAAAAAAACGAGGCTGTTCATTCTGTCAGCATAATAGAATTAAAAATGTATATACACCCTCCTATTTATTCACTTTATGGCTAGAGAGCTCCCAAATTAAGATAGAAAAAACAGAGCCAGTAATTTATTTTATCACAGCCACTTAAATTGAGCAGGCAAATCCTTTTGGCCACCTTGCCTATCTGTGAAAGACCAAGGATGCCCCCACTTGACTGAAGTCTGTCAGTGCTCAGTAGCTCTGTGCTGCCTGCAAACTGATTTATGGCCTCATTGCTGGGGGGGAAGAACACGTACAGAGGCAGGACAGTAATTTTTCATTTCCCCCGAGAGTCGGCCCTGAAAGTTGTTTTATAAACACACGCGAACCTCATCCTCAGAGACAGGCACTGCCAACTAATGTAGCATGCACGGAATGTTCATATTTTTTCGCTAGCGATGCTGAATTAAGTGTCGTCTTAGCAGAGATGCACAAAACAGGGAAGAAGATGCACAATACATGGCACACTTTTGGCATCATGCATCCAATTTTAATTGAAGTAACACATACTGCTAAGGAGCCTCCAGACAGCTGCTCCAAGCTGCTGGTACCTATGGGTCAGGATCTGCCTTTTTTCACCAAATGGAATGAAAAAAAAATTAATTACTGACCCCAAATTGAAGTTACGTTACTTAGAAATATTAGTAAAACTCAATTTTTTTGTATCTGGACAGTGCTATTTTCATCATTCTCTCCCAACTGTATTACTTCATGTATATAGTTGAGATATCAAACATATTTTAAGTGCAGAGCTACACCTGTCAAACCATACTACATACTAATCATATTAAATGTCATCTATAAAGTCATTTTTCACTTGTTGCCAAATCTCTACGCAGGAACATTAAATGTGCCAGTCACCATCTACTTCTCTTCAGTTAATTCTGAAACAATCCTAGGCAGTATTACCTTTTAAATGCCTTAATTCATCATGGTTAGCATAAACTTAAGCGATTTTAAAACTAGGTTTTATAGAAGCAATTGAAGGTCAACAGAAGCTTGTCTATCAATACATTTTGTTGAAGTTCGAAAGCCATTTCCAAATTATCAATTTATCAAACTGAAAATACAATTCCTAGAAAATCTAACTGTAAGTTGAAGGGCTTTTTACAACTTTGTGCTTCCATCCAGTTTTTCTAAGCATACCTGATCCACGACTTTAGCATGTGCACAACAGAACTGCTCTAGCTGATAAATCAGATATAATATACTGTTTCCTTTCCAGATCCAGGATTCAAAAATTTGGGGTTGAAGGATAAATTAACAATAAAATAATGTTATGCTGTTATCTACCACCTGAGTAAAAGGTTTTCTAGTTAACCTACTATCTGGAGGTGTTCACCTCCAGAAACACTGCTAAAACCTGAATAATGGCCAAATTGTGCTTCAAGCACCTGGCAGCTTTAAGCTTTGAGTTTGATTTTTGGGTTGAAATAGCTTTACGGAAAATATTTTCCTTCAACACTTGCAGCTTGCACACACGAGTCTACAGGTTCAGCGCGACCAGCAACACCGCCACTTATCCCTAGAGACTGTTTTTCTGCAAGATGAGGTAGGAATTGGTTAAACGAAACGAAGGTTCTTGGCCAGCTTGCTCTTATACCATCCTCTCAGCCGCGCTGGGCCACATTCCCTGAAAACCCGTTTGGAAAGAGCATGGGAAGAGGTCCAGGAGCGCCCGCGCGCCCTCAGCTCCGCATGCCGCGGGCAGGGTGCCGACTGCAGGGCGCCCGCGCGGTACCCGGAGGGCCATGGGACCCGGGCAGCTCTTTCCCTTGGGCTGGGAGCCAAATGGAAGTGTTCCTTGTGTCGCTCCTCTGCGGAGCGGAGCCCACGGGGCTGTTCACGGAGGAGCAGGGAAGGGCAGTACATTGCAGCGGCGGGTACAGGGGGATGACCTGTGTTAATTAACAAACACAGCCCCTAAAAGAGGATGGAAGTCAAGATAACAGTCTAAGAAAGCGAATTAGCTGCGCAGGGAGAGAAAGCGCAGATGTAGATGGGGCTTCCATCCCCAGGGAAGGGCTGCGCTCCTCAAGATGCAAGCACAGGCAAAGGCCCCTTCCTTATTCGATGGAGGGAAAGAAAAGGGATTTTCCTGTGCCCTCACCATGGCCAAAATGCCATCTTACTCACTGAAAATCGTGGAACTGTTGAAATGCCAGAGGAGGTAAATGCAAGTGGCACACAGGGAGATGACACAAATCGTGACACACAGAGCTGCAGGAAGTCAAAGCCAGGGAAACTCAGCTGAACTGAGATGGGGTGTGAAAGCTGCCATGAAGATGCAATAGGGACAAGCCAGCTAATACATTTCAGTCAAATAAATCATTTTATATCATCAAAACACTATTCTAGATTTTTATTTTTCAAATACAGGGCTTTACCCATAAGAACTGCCCAGCTCAGGACTATTCTAAATTTCATGTGGCTCTTTTAATAGCATTTATGCCTTTGGCGGGTCTGTGTGTGGCCAGCATGCATTCATTTTTGATTATTCTGCCCCATGGAACAGCCCAAGAATAAGTCTACTAGGACGGTTTCAGCGATACAACGAAACACAAGTGACATTGCTCTTTTTTTTCTGCTCCAAGGTAGGTCCAAGTATTAGAGAAGTCTGCTACATTTATAATCTAGTGCTTGGTCCCATTTCCCAGGAAGAAATGTTAGGAGATGTCTAACAACCCTAATGCAACAAGTCAGTGTAACAACCTGTTCTCCAGCCTCGCATGATATTTGATAAGATTGCACAAAACCTCCCTCCAAAGTCTGCAGTCCTTAAAGATGACAAATCTAGAAATCTTGCTGCTCTGTAAGAGTTACAAATTCATTGAATTTCTTTCCTACATATTATTACCAGCAAGTATTCAGGTAAATCCCAGATTTCTCCAGCACTAGGTATCCTTAAACCTTGCCTTCCTTGTTCTTCTGGCCTTGAAGGCTTTTCAGCTGCACCCAGGGGTGATCATGACGTTAGAAAGAACTTTTCCAAACTGTGCTAGGGAAAAGCACTGATAACTCGCCCACATTATCGAAAACAACCGAGTATGGAACAAATGTAACTTTCTAGACAGCACCAACAATGGTCCTGCACGGGCTGGGAGGAAGAAGAAAGCAACCAAGGCTGCGCGGATGGCCTGCGTGGTGGTTTTCCAAATTAGATGGCTTTGTCAAAGACATGACAGGCGCGTGCTTGCAGCCTTGCAGACAGCAGCAACGTGCTGGGGAAGGGAGTAATTTCCTTCAAGGTTTATTCCACACAAATTTGCCTCTCAAAATAGTTGGGGGGTGGTATTCATTTTTAGTGCTTTGAGCATGTGTAACCATATGGTGTAATAATTTAATTGAATATGTTGGACTTGGGAAGATAACACACGTGATCAAGAAATCCTTGAGTTGGAGTTAGTTTAGTCCACATAATTTTTACTCGTTCAAGCTCTTCTAATCATTACTACCAGCTTCTTCTCACACCATCCCAGGCTACCTCACTGCTCCAGGTGAGAATCTGTTGCTCATTATTTCTTCTTAGTTTTACAGTGTATGACACACCTGCATTTAAGGTTTATGATGCAAATGCAGCACACGAACTTCCCCGGGATCTCTGAGGTGACAGTCACCATACTGTATCAGAGTGCTCTGCAATGGATCCATGAGCTCATCAACACAGCAAAGAGACTCCCAACTGGTATTTCACAAATAGGGAAACGGGACAGAATTAAAGCATTTTTCTGAAACAATAAAGTGAATCAACTACCATGGGAACTCAAGGAGAACCAAGCAGATGCCACCAAAGCACCTGTACCTTCTCTGCACTCCAAGGGCAATTGAGAGTGCTCAGAATAACCGAAAATCACGTTTCAGACTTGACCAAGTTAGGATCAAGCCAAGACTTGGACACCCAGAAGACAGGAACACACAATCCATAGCCTCAGACACTGGACTAGGTGCTTGGTCCATGTCACACAGAAGTCTGATGTCGTGAGTTCTGTCCTCGTGCCATGTGGCATTCATGGTGGGCAAAGAAGAGATCATCCTCTCCTCTAAACAACTTTTAATTTTTATGAAAAAAAGATGGCAGTAATGTAGACACCTATTCTATTACAGGGTCTGATCAACTCTGCTCTAAGAACTTCGCAGAGAAGTGATCCGGCAGAGAAAACACAGTATGAGTCTTAAATTCATATACAGGATGCACACAAAAATAGGAGGGACTACAATAACAGATAAAAAAATTAATTTTGGCAATTCAAAACTTCTAAGCACTTAAGTTTGCAATTTTTGCAATTACTTGGCAACTTTCCTCTAGCCCTTACTTTGTCTAGCAAAGAAGTAACTTTTTCTTAGCCTAGGATTTTACATGAAGGATTTGGGTTTGGTTTTGTTATTTGGGATTAAAAGAGAAAAAAAAGGCAATGCAAGCATTACTGAACTGAACTCCAAGCCTTTGGAACCATGAGCCACAACACTTCAATGACTGAGATGATAATTTTATCACTTGGGCAACATGATGCAGAGCCTGTCTGCTCATGGGAATTAATTAAGACAAGGATAGCCTATTTATTTCAAGCTGAACAACCATCCACAGCTCCCTCCCCTGTGGATGCTCCTAACAGGGAACCACAGTCCCTGCAGAGGAAGGTAGGACATTAACTCGCCACGTGGAGAAGCCTCGTGTTTATTAACTGCCAGCAAGGGAAAGATTGAGTTAAAGAGGTGGTAGAGGAGAGGGATATCTGAGACAACAGAAAGAATTTGATCACTTATGTGCCAGTAATTTCACCTGATGGCCGGCAGAGCCAGGAAAATAAAGAAGCCCTAGCAAGCTCCTCGGCGGGCCAAGTGTTCCAGGAGCACTGGCTGTGGCTCCCGTCATCTCTTCCCCGAAGTCCTGCAGCCTCTTTCTGGAACGAGACCTTTGCAACAAGAGAAACAGGGACGGGTAGATAAGTCATTCCATCAAGCTCAAGTGAGCAGCGGGCTCATTCTATGCTGACCACGTATATTTGCAATAAAGCAGCACCCATGGGCCATCCGCAGGGACAGGGTCTTGTTTTCCTGCCCTTGGAAGAAGAGCCACCCCCTGTCTCCCCTCCACACTCCGGTGGCACCGGGGCTGGAGCCTCTGCTCTGCAGCAGTGATCAGGATGCGCCCGGTTCACAATTCCTGGCCTTCTGCCACGTCGGCAACGTTCAGGGCTTTGGGCAGCTTGCCAGAATTAAGCAACTTCAACCACAGATGAGGAATAGCAATTTTCAAAGCTTTTAACTTTGTTAAATGTGAAGCGAAGGAGCAAAACGCACCTCCCTGGGCCCAAGGCTATCTCTGCCACATTTCAAAGGCCTGCAGCAAACAATGAAAGTGTTGGAGCTTGTCAGGAAAGGTCACAAGAATCTCTTCTGAAAGAAAGCATGAGGCAAGCTAAGAATGCTCAGCACTGCCAATTCTTCCTAAAAACAGTGAACTCTTGCTGTTTTTGCATATTTTCTGGTTTTTTTTTTAATGCAGGTCGCTCTGCCACCCTTTGAAACACTTCAACAGGCGTTGTTTTTTCCAGTGCTCTTCTGCTGCAGGCTCGCTAATGTCACGTTGCTCCACAGCAATTTATAGGATGCCTCTTTTGTAAACCTGGAGCACTGGGGATATTAACGCGCAGCCACAGGTAAATTTACGGAGATGTCAGTCTCGACCTAGGAGCCAACGTCCTCATAAATACCTGGGAGCACAACCCTGGATCTGGGATTGCAGCAACGCGGAACGCGGTGACGAGGGGCTTGGAGCACATGTTGCTCCTAAGTCCAGCACTGACAACGCAGGGGCCTCATGGGGAGCCTCTAACACCTGCCAACATGACCTAGGGAAGGTTGGAAGAGAAAAACTGCATGTTCTACAATCCCGCAAGAGCTGCTGGTGTCCAAAGCCTTAGGTCAGGCTTAAAGATTGGCCCAGGCAAATGAGGATTTAATGGAAATGCGCTGATTTTAGTCTCACTGCCCTCCTGCATCACAAGCAGCCACTTCTATGCAAACAGTAACTAGAGGAAGATCAATAAAATGCTGCTTCGCCACTCAGCAGCAAGGGGTTAGAGGGAACTACACAGAAATGATGCAGAAAAGGTTGAAATGTTCAATGTCTTCTTTTTCCCCTCCATCAGTCTTTATTCGACAGGTCAGAGGCAAGCTGGTGAGCAGCGTTGTTGTGATCAGGCACAAAAAGGTCAGATCTCAGCCAGATGTGGAAAAGAACAGGTTAGAAACAGTTTTGATAGGCCAGATGCTTTTGGATTGGGAAAATGCTAAATTCCCTTGCAGTTTTCAAAAGCAGCAAGAAGAGGAACCAGGAAAGTATAGACTATTGAAAAGCTATTTGGAACTGCTGAAAAAACGTGGAAAAAGTAATAACTTGTTGGCTCGTGAAAGCTAAAGCGTAGGCAAGCACCTGACGACATGAATTGGTCATGAGCAGATCATGCCAACTACTTCTTTTCAACAACATGGATGGAGGCAAGACAGCGGCAGGACAGACAGCACATTTTCTGCTTGTAGTTATGTTCTTTTTTTGCTGTCTCTCAAAGTAACTCTTACAAGAAAGCAAGAAGAAGAGAGCCATAAACAGACTGATGTAGCAAGGATGCAAAACAGTAAGAAAATCCTACTCAAGATGAGTTTTAAATGATTCTCTGTCAAAATGACATAAGAGGCTCATGCAGACTGATTTACTGGACCCAGTTTTGCTGAATGCAAGGAGGATGAGAGGCTGGGCCTGAAGCTGGGGTGGACATCACATTCACTACAAGTTCTCATCACACACAGAGGAGGAAAGGTCTGAAAAAATCACCCTTAGCATGAAACTCCAGAGATATAAGCGCAGCATAGGAAAGGGTAAGCATTTGCATAAGCGCAGGATGGGGAAGAACTGGTTAGGTAACAGTTGTTCATATAAGGATGTGGGGGAAACAGTCTATTCAAGGCAAACATAAGTCAACAAGAGCGGGTTGTTGTGAAAAAGGCAAACAACGTCCTGAGATGTACAGACAGGAATAGAGCTTGCAAGACATGTACTGCCTCTCCCGCCCTGCTCAGCATCAGTGACGCTGCAGCTGTAATCTCGTGTCGAGCTTTGCATGACAGGGTGGAAAGAAGAGGAGCCCAAAAATACACCAGAAAGAAATGTCAGGGAATAAATAAATGAACCACAGAGAAAGCTAGAGATTATTCACCTAAAAAAAAAAAAAAAAAAAAAGAAGGAAATGGGTTAAGTCTTCCAGGAGTCTCAAAGAAGCAGAAAATCCTTTGTTCCTCATACCAGTGTTAACAAAAAGCATTCAGGTTTCGGTATGGCCCTGGCACGGATTGCTGGGAATAGACAGTGAGTTTCCACTACTGGAAGTCTGGAGTCCACTTCTGGAGCCTTCTTCTTGGAGGTGTCCAGAGGCCACCTGGGTACGATGCCATGAGACCCGACTTGAGCCGGGGGTTTGGACAGGGTCTCCAGAGGTCCCTGCCAACTTCAGCCACTCTGCAAAGAGGTTGAGCAAAACGTTGCTTTGGAAAAGCTGGATGTGTCTTTGGGTAAGTGACGAGACCAAGCAACGTCCCCAGCTGAGTTTTCTGACTCCCCGCCCTACGCGGCAGGCGGTCATGCCCTTCCTTGCAAAGGACCTGGCATTTTAGCTTTTCTGCATAACTAGAATTAACTTCCTTAGCTAATGAGTACATAGGAAGTTCCATAATCCCCAGCTCAGCCACGCTCCTTACTTCAAATGAGTAATTGGACAAAGTCATTCCGTTCTCTGTTAATTGTATAAAAGAGGCTGCAGAAGGACAACTCGTCTGCCAGCGAGGAAGATTGTCTCCCATTCAGCACATCTCAGCAAACTGCAAAGACTTTTTAAATCAGGGATACATTAGAAAGACTATGTCATCCGTAAGGTAAGAATTCAACTCAAACCCCAGAAAACAGAGATTAAAAGGAACCACCTGATTACAGACCGCTGAAAATAGGTATTTAGATCAACAGTCCTATCGGGAGCGACACGGCGGCGCAATCAGCTGGATCCAGGTCCCACAGCAACAGCAGGGAGGTCATGGGCAGAGCAAATGTGGAGATAAAATGTCAGCGTTTTGGGGGTTTGTTTTGTTTTTAAGAAAAAAGAAAGGCAATAGATACAAGAAAAAGCCCTTCTCCACCACAAACAAAAACCTTTCATAAATTAAATAGATAACCCAAAATATTATTAAAGAAATGAAGTAGCTGAAAACCTGAAGAATGGCCAACTTGAGTAGCCCTGATTTAGTTGCCGCTGGAACAAACATTATTTGAGCGCTATAAAGGCAGATAGATATCTTTATCTCATTGAATAGTACCTTATTCTGTGAATAGCCCCCATGGAATAACAGCCAGTACTCAAAAGATTCAATAGCTTAATGAATATAACAAGACTGGCACAATCTGGAGCTTATTTTGCATGTAATTTGAATATTTTTGCCTTATTATGTTCATTTCAAAATAAAAATACACAAAAAGTAACAGCTATTTAAGTGTCACTTGGCTTAACCTGTATTTTTCCAGGAATTCTTATGCTATCCAAATTTGCTAATTGCTAGGACTTGTGCAGCTAAAAGGAGAAATATGTTAAGAGAAAATATCCTTTTTGTTTTATAATACATAATTAACGCCAGCTTTTCAGGCTTGAACACTGTCAAATCTATCCTCTTGAAAAATACACACATCATTTTCATGCTACAAATTAAATTTGCTGTGGTTATGCTTTTAGCATGCAACAAGTAAAAGCTTGTAAACGAAAAGCTGAAGCATAAAGGTATAGCAAGTCTTGCTTAAGAAATCAAAATCTCTAGAAAACAAGAATTCTCTCCCAAAAAGGCAAGAAAAGCTGCTAAGAATTAAGTACTGCTTTTGATCAACGCTTTATACCACGTGCTGCTTTTGAAAGACTTTATTTAAGCAGCTCTTGATATAAAACTAATCAAATCACCGTACTTCATTCCCATATGATGCCTGCCTAATAACCACACAACAGTTGGAAACTGTCAAAATATTTTACAGCTCAATAGTAATTACCGTCCAAGTCCAAGCATGCAGTCATTGGGCGTTAGCCATATTTTAGGAGGGTTACAGCAATGCACAGCCCTGACTCCTTCTAACCTTTTATTTTTTCCACACATGGAAAAATCCTGAGGGATCCCAAGGATTTCTTCATAAAATTCTGAATGAAATATTCTAGGAAACACTGAAATATCAGCACGTAGTTTGCAAAGATAGCTTAAAAAAAGGCATTTCAAAAATTGCCTGACATTCAGAACTACAGGATTTGTTCAACAGCATTTTTCTATCTAGTTTAATTACCCTCAAATAAAAATATATTTCCAGATAAATAAAAATAGATATTTTGTCTCAGCTTGTAGGGGTTGCATGTATTCAACCATTAACCCACGCATTGAACACGTGCAGCTCCACAGCGACAAGGCCGCCGACAACCCTGACACGTTAATATCCAACATATTAAGACCCTTAAAAGGACATTACTCGTGGGAAGTGACAGGATACAAATGGAAGGAAGGGCTGCACTTTTAGACACCTTCAGACTCGGTGGATACGCCCGGGTTTGGTAAAATTAAGCGGCCTTAAACGAAACACGCTCAACCGGTCTCAGGCCGAGGGGCCACATCTCGCGCAGCTGAGCGAAGGCCATGCGGGCGAGCTGGCCCTTTCGGGGTAGCGCAAAAGGCATCGGCCCTGCTCCGAGGCTGAGGTAAATCATCCCTGAGCAGCTTGGAGGGGAAAACCTGGAGCGAGGAGCAGCGCAGAGCCGGGCTCAAGCCGCCCCGAGCGGGCCCCGGCGTGTCGCAAGGCGCCTGGCGGGCACCACCGTCGGCCTCGCGCGCTGCCGGCGAGGAGGGGAAGAAGGGAGCCCCGTGCAGGGATTTCCAGGCTTGGGGAAGTGTAAATTAGAGCGTTACTGCCTGTCTGCCAGTCGGTTTGCTAACAAATGTGTAGCAACATTATCTGATTGCGTAACAAGAGATTAACCGATTAGGACAATCTTGGAAATGGGGAGACTAAAGGGAAGGGAAAGGAGATGCAAGGGAGGACTGTGGTAACAGTCTGGGTGTAATTTGTGGATACATAGAAGCGACTTTATTTTATATTTTGTTGATACAGCAAGCAAGCTTCCAGTGAAACCTGCAAAGTTTATTCTAATATTGAGCATTACTGGTGAGTTAGTTTATTAAAAACTACTTAAAGGCATCAGTAGGATTCATCATCTTAAAACTGGGTTTTGCAGGCTGCTCTGCAACAGTTTCCTGCAAAAGCATGTCCCAAGAAAAAGAAAAATCCAGAAAAATGGAAGCTCTTATTTGAAGCCTTTGATGGTTATTCCCTGCTACTTGTCTCCAATTCATTCTGGTTATACATTTGAAAAAAAAGCATCAACTATGTAAATATGCCTATTAAAAAAACCTGCTAAAGTAAATCTAATTTCATTAGTCCCTCCCCAAAAAATGTGACTTTAGTAAAAGCCTGAAATTATTGCCAGAAAAAATAACGATTTAAAATGCTTAATACACAAAAGAGAAAAACAATTCCCTTGAAAGCTCCTTGCAAGCATTCTTACATGTTTTTAAACAATAATGATAATATTCAGTTAGCACTTAAGCTACAATAGAAGAATTGTGGTCTTAATTAAAAACTAGCTGAGCTTTGAAATGAACTTTGGTGTGATCTAGTTTTAAACTCAATCTCTAATTCGAATTTTGGTCTATGCACCTCTGTCTCAAAATGCCATGTGGGCACATTATAAATGCATCAAGTCTTCTATATTGCATTTTATGGATAAAAATAAAGCTTTTATTTCCTTTTGTGGAGTTCCTAAGAGCACATTGGCCACTTTATGATAAGGGGTCATAGTTGCATTCAATGTGGTTGAGTAATTAAGTAGAATTAATTCTTTCAGGACAAAAATGCTTTAATCATGATCTGCTAGACCAGCTGCATCAAAATTATTCTTTGAATTAACTTTTAAAGAAAGTTTGTATGCAGAAAAGGAAGATCACTTGAAAAAACAGAAACACATTCTGACAAGATGCTTTTTAAGTCAAAAATCACCATCATTACACTACAGAAGCACAAAATATAAGGTAGCTTAGCTGGGAAAAATATGAAACACATTTTAACTCTGAGCATTTCAGACTGCAATATTTTAGGATATTTTTGAAGCTTGAAAGCTGAGCTGGATTTCAAAGATTTAGTGCCACTAAGAGCAAGCCGGGAAACATTACTCGTGCAAAGGCTCTAGGAGCAGCACAAATCCTGGTTTCAGAAGGGCTGGCAAAATGGGAGAGAATGGAAATTTTGGCTAGCCAGGCAAAGAAAATGAGGACTGTGCTCTTATGTGTGCATCTTCCCTTAAAGATAGAAAGGACAACCTAGGAACTGGAAAGTGCTGCAGGGCTTCCATGGAAGCTCCTGGAAACCTGGATGAAGAGGCTCCACTCTCAGGAATGTGATTCCCACCTCCAATGTTTTGTGCGCACGCACCCCGAAATCCAGGTATGTTAGAGCTGCTGTCAAACTGTAATTTCCAAATGCCCACAGCTGGGCACAACTCAGGCCAGGAATTGCACGCGCATTCGTGCGCTTAATGCATAGGATGGTGCCTGTCCCTACAAGGAGCCCACGGGAGAATAAAGGCCACCTTCTGCAGCTCAAATGGGCACAAATCCACTTAATTCCAACGGCATAGCTTTCTGCTTCTGATGCTAGGTTCTAGGCATGCATATTAAGTTGTTGTTCACTATATGAGCTTAAAATTAAACCTCTGAGCAAATTCACAAAATTTCCTAATGAAATCTCCAGATCTCCAATGCCAGTTAACTTTTTTCCTAGCATTTGTGATGCAATTTCATTAATTCCTTTGATTTTTAGCTAGCTCCTTGGAAAACTTTTCACTGAGCTAAACCACAGGATTTCCTTCACACTTTAAAATCTTTTTTCCCCATGTATGTTTCTCAAAGATGATTTGTCTGAATTATAGGTATGGACTATATTTAAAATGCGTGCATTATTCATCACTACAGACTATGAAGTATTTAGGGACTGACACAACTTTACTAAACAGAAAAGCAGCTGTGTCAGTAATGAAACCCACTGGTTTTTGGAAGCTGCCATTTAAAAAAAGTTGCATTAAGAAGTTGTATTGAAAAATGCTAACCAAATTTCTCTATATAATATGAATATATTTTACTAAGCCTTCTAAGAAAAAAAAGTGCATTCTTCTATTTTACATTGAGATGAAAACAAATTCAGTTTATCTAACAGGCATATGAAGTATGAAATTGCTTAAAAATTATAAATCAGAAACGTCTTGTTTGTTAACAAGAACCAGATTACCAAAAGGTTTTTTTTTCCTTTCTATAACAGTCTCTATGCACATAAAGCAGTCCATCTATACGCTGCTACATAGGGCAAATCAATTTAAATAAGAAATAGTAGGATTTGGATTTTGTATTTAAATGACTATTTTTGCAGAGAAATAATATCTCCTTCTCCCAATATGCTACCTCTGTACATTAAAATAACCCAGAAAAAAAGGAGGATCTAAAATCTTTATACATAAAAAAACAGATAGCTCATATAGTGATAGTCACACAGAACAGGCAGTTTTTCTAAAGAGTAAGAAAATGCATTTAAAAGGGTGCAGTAATTCAAAAAATACAGGCAGCTTGGTGTCAATAAAAACCCGAGATCACTCAATGCCTTTGGATCATTCTCTATTTATTTTCTTTTATGGAGTTAATTTATTATTATTTTTTTTTCAGGAAATTGTTGTTTTTTTCCCCCCCGTTCCTGTCACCGCAGACACTCCCTTTAGGCAACTGTGCATCAACAATCCTCCCACGTTCAAAGTCGGCTACATCTGTTGCTCTTTCCCATTGTTGGAAATTCCTGCCTTAATCCTATTTGACTTTATTCATGCAAAGGTCATCCTGAATTCAACAAATGGAGGCGCGATAGCAGGCGCACTGTTGAACATGGCTCAGAAATGCTCTTGTAGAACATGCAGCTAGTGTGCCGGCACTATCTCCGAAGCACTTGCTTTATTATCCGGGCTCCTCGAGACCGTGCTGCAATTTGAGCTTCTCCCGACATCTCAGGAGCCAAGTGGTTTCCCACTAACTGCCTTGATTCTTTCTGCTTAAAGCGATTTGCACTCACATTTGCTCGCGAGGATGCCCGCAACACGCAGAAACGCGCAATATTTGACCGCTTTGCAGCCCCTCGGCAAGACGAGGCGCCTTTGAGCTCCCTGGTTTCTCCTGCTTTTTACCTCAAGGTCTATCTGGCTTCACAAATTGACCCCATTTAATTAACCAGCCCATCTAGCACTAATGAGAGTTGCTATAAGGGAGGCAAAATCCTGTCCCCAACGAGCAGGGAGGTTGCAGGCACCTCATTTCGGGGCCATCCCTGCACTGTAGCTTTACTCAGAGGAGTTGCCTATTCTTCTTTAAGATTCACATTTCTTCCCTAGAAACAACAACAACAAAAAACAAAACAAAACAAAACACAACAAAAGCAAGCAAGCAAACAAACAAAAATATATTTTTAAAAAAAGGAAAGAAAAACAAGTATTTGGGCTCATAGCTCTTATTTATTCTTATACCTAAGTACCCGACCAAACCAAAGACAGATTAGCAGAAACACTGAATTAGTAACTAAACCAAAGTTAACTATCCGGCTGATTTATGAAGTGCAGATAATTATTTTTGTAATACGGCCATAACTCATGCTGACAGAAGCCCGGGAATATTTATTCACCCAGGCTGCTTTCCCAGCGGAGGCGCCTGCCAACGCGGAGGAGCCAAGCCCAGCCTGCGGGCGAACGGAGCAAACAGGCTCCGCGTGGCCGCCCACCCGGCTCCACACGCAGCGCCTCCACGCGGACCAGGGCAGGAATTCCCCAGGAAAACGTCAAAGCCATCTCAGAGTTGGTCTCATTTTGGGGGGAATAAAATGAAATAATTATCCCCTTTTGAGGGATGCACAGCAGCAATCCTGCCCTTAGCTCTGGCACCTCTGCGCAGGTTGGCACTGCCAGGTGCCACCATCAAGGGCCAGAGGTGGTTTTCCTTTCCACAAAGTAGCAAAGAATTTGTAAAAAAAACTTCTAAGATGAAATAAAACATAAAAATGCAGTCACTACCTCCACAGAAGGCACTTTTTTTCCACGAGAAGTGAAGCAATACTATACAAGAGGACAGAAAAGAGCACTGTGATTTATAAATAGAAGTTAAGCCCAAAAATCTGAAACACAAGTCTTTGAATGTGCTAACACCAGTGAAATTACCAAACACTATTTGCACATGCATTTTGCAGAGGTGCTACCTGGTCCGATCCAGAATCGCTGCAGGCCCCAGTAAAGTTTCCATCTATCTCAGGAGGAGCTGGATTGCACCAATAATGCAGAAATACCTTAAAGACCAATTAGGAAAATGACAGGAGGAGGCAAACATTTATCATCCTGCAAATTATACATGTTATTGTTGATGTTCAGATTCTCAGCACTAATTTTAAATCCTTTCCCTTCACCAGCTTTTTCCCCCCAAATATGGACTACAGCTAGGACCTTAAATCACAGAATCACAGAATTGTAGAATGGTTGAGGCTGGAATAATTTTAATTAACAATTTACAAATATATGTGTGTATTAATAATGTGTGATGTGTGTGTACATGTGGCTGCATAAAGTTTTTCCCATTTATAGAGGAAATCCATCGAAAGCTTCTGCTCCCGAAGAAAGGACCTTCCTGCTTTATTGCCAAGCTGATGCCGTGTTCCTGCTCCCAGCACTCACAGAACTCCCAGGCAGAGCAGGGAAGGTGGGAATGTGAAAGCCAGGATAGGGGCTAAAGACAGCACAGTAAATCCAAACCCTGAAGAATCCATTAGTTGAGGACACAGGAAGAGATTCCTTAAGCTGCACTGACCTTCAGCAATATGGAAAAATACCACCTTATATTTGCAAGTGAAGAGGACAACAGTTGATTCTAGTACATATTCCAACAAAGTTCTTACAAGTCCAGACATTAGTTAATGGTAAAGAATGCACAAAAAGCATGTTTCTAGTTAAGCTGAGTGAACACCATTTAAAAGTCACACAAACTGTAATATGAGATCATTTAAGTACTGCATAAAAAAAAAGGGAGCCTTTTATTACTTAGCACTTGAAAAGATGCAAGTTTAATGAATTGTCTATGCTTCAATATGACTATCTCACTATCTCTCTGCTCACATTATGTATGTGGCTTGTCCTTCCTTCCAAAGATCAATTTTCTTAGGGATGCACGCTAAGATAGATTTTCTCGGAGTGTCTTTTTTGCACACATTTCTAACAGCAGATATCTTAAAATTCTGCCCACTACCCCCTGCGCCTTCCTCGGTCTGGATGAGCTCTCTATCTACAGAGGAAGCGACAAAGATGTTCTCATGCAAATGAGTCGCGCAATCCCTCAGCAGCTAATGTGAAGCTGAAAGAAGCCGAATCATTAAAGAATACGTTCCAGAAAGCCAGGGAGTTCTGACGTTGAGGTATTTTTGATACCTAGAGATGATAAGTGATCTCCTTCATCTACTGTTCACAGTTTAATATAATTCCTCCGCTTGGCAGCATTACTGCACCTCGTATTGATTTGCCCACCTGTGTTTCCAAACGAGCCCTTCGTATCGCTGCATCACACGGGGTTCCTAAAGCTGAAGTAGGCACGAATAGAAAAAGTGAGCACTGGAGACTGCAGCATCTATGAAATCTTGGAGAGTGGCACCTGGCACTGGGCAGGCTGTTGCTTCACTCCCCTTCCATTAAACTCACCTAAGAGCTTCACATCTTATATTCTGCCTTGAACTCTAGGTTTCTTCTCCCCTTGGAAAGTGTTCGAGAACTTTTTTCTTTCATGTGGAAGCGATTCTGGATAAACTGGATAAGGATAAACTGCCTATCAGACGGAAATCACTTTCTGAAAAAGCTTGAACCACTGCAGATACACAACAAATTATAACGGACACTTGATAGAGATGTTCCTACACAGGATGCAGGAAAAAAATACATGTATTTCTAATTACCGCACAGCACTTCTACATGTTTTAGCAGAGCTTAAACCAGAGAGCTTGCCTGGCATGAGGGCGTAGGCTGTCCCAGAGCACGCATAACATTTGTATTAGTTTCTACAAGAGAGAGACACCTGAGACAATAGCACTGACAGTCCTAAATGTTATTATTGGCTTGGGGTTATTATGTGACTGCATATTCTCCTTTCCTGACACCATAAAAGGCCGTCAGTTGGCTGCAAGCTCCAGAGTACCTTCTCAGGACTGTCAACAGCCCCGTGACTTTCACAAGGGTGACGCCAGTGTATGGTCTGCCAATGTGACATGCTCGAGCCGACTTTAACCTGTCCTGGTGCTACAGGCTTTCCCCCACTGAGCGTAACCTCAGAACCCATCTGGGCAGAGCCAGGCCTATCAGTGTGCTCTGATGGCAATTTTACAAGTTTGCAACCAGTGTGGTACATCTGCAACAGCCACTCTGCAAAGCGTGTGCCTAGCACCAGCAAACCCAGGTTTCCAGACCCTGAAGACTGAAGAAAGGACGTGAAAACAGTCTGAATCTGCCAAACGTTGCATATTTCCTGACTTTCAGCAGCTTAAAGACAACAGGAGTATCCAGAAACCTGCAGACTTCACATTCAACAGGGTCTGGCTGCAACAAGCTGAAATTACCAGGAAACAGTAACAGGAAAAGTAACAGGAAGAGCCTTTCTCACTAATGGTTTCCCCAAAGCAAAGCCCTGTGTTATCCTCCCGAAGAAAGAATGAGTTAACACCAAGCCCGCGGAGGATCTATTTTCTTTTAACACTTAAAAATACCATGAGGGTCATTATGTGTCCTCCTGTGGCCTAGTAAATAATTCATCACCTCCCACGTAAACAGAGTAGCATTCCTCCTCCCTCCTTCTAACAGGCAGTAAACCCTATGATTCTGCAGAAATACATCACTCCAGCTTCTCTGCTGCAGACACAGTTGCCAACTCCTAGAGTGGTACCTGGATCTTGTTTCCCAAAAGCTCCACAAAGCCCAGGAATGATAGCAGACACTGTGACCAAAGGTTCCCATCGAATGGCACGGGTGGTTGGCAGAAAGGATGGATGCAGACATGAATACTGTGCACTGCTCTGACAAAAGAAAACCGCTGACACAAGAGCACCTTTCCAACCCCAAACTTGTTCAACTTTTCCCCAAAAGTCAAGTGCCAGTAGGAGAAACTGTAACTATCACCCCTGTGAAAGAAGGAACCTTCTAATCCAACCCTATGGAGGACAACAGGATATATATGATGGTTACAAGCCCAACAACACTTCAGTTGCCCAGTGCTGCAGCACAGTGACGACCACAGAGCTTAACTACAGCTCCACAGTTTGGCTTTCAGACTTGTCTAAATGTAGAGAGTACATCATAGTCTTCAAGGCCATTTAAGATGATTAACTGAGTGACAATTTGAATTTTTAGGCTTTCTCTGATTAAACATAGAGGGAAGACATGCAAAAATAAGGTATTCCTTTAGGAAATATGTGTATGTAATAATATCTGGAGAGCAAACTTCTTCCCAACGCAAATGCCACGCTAGAGCTTTATGGAGAACTGGACACTGCCTCATCTCTGCCAGATAACAGCTCCCTTCTCACCAAGAAGGATCACAAGGGGATCACTAGACCATCAGAAAGGCCTCTTCAAAGAGATTAATTAACTCTTTTTAAGCCTCCTTCAGTTAAGGAGGCCTAAAAAGCATTTGCTGTTCCAGTTAAGTGATGGCTCAGGGAAGGTGGACGGTTGACATGGGTCAGGCGAGTAGTGAGTAGAGAAAGAATGTGGAAACAGCAAAGAGAAGCTCTCTCCGAGGCCTCCTGTGCCCAACAAACCTGGCCAAGTCACTCAGTTTAGTTACTTAACCTCAGTTTACCCAAGTTTACCCTCACGGGACTCCTGCCCCCACGTAAGGGCGTGTGCTAAGGTAATATTTGCATAGTGCCCATACCATTCAACGGCAGGTTCTTTGGAGTTGCTAAACATCATCCCTGTTATTGAGTAATAACCAAATGAGCTGTGCCAACGGCCCAAGTCCTATCGCAGCACTATTTTGAATTACAGTGCAAAAGAAATCATTTGATTTTCCTTTCTCTTTAGAAGGCAATGGTTCTCTGAGCTTCGGGAATCATTCCAGGTAAAGTGCTTTTGAACCAAAGTTATTAGATCAGCTTAGAACAAAACAGTTCAGACGCAGGCACTCTCGGAATGGTAAGTGATCGTACGACGTTTTAATACACCCTGTCAGCTATACCTTCCACTCCAGCTGTAATATAACAAACCAGGACGTAGGAGCTGCCTTGCAACCTTAGTGGTCTCACATCCACTGAAAGCCTGTAAAAAGTTGAGATTTTGGGGCAGCAACGCACCAAAGGAAGCCACCACTCTGTGGAATAGTAGGACCTGCCCCTGTTCCAAGCAACATGTCTTTGCAGTGAGTTGGATTGCCTTTTCTTAGCCAATTCCAGCTTCCAGACAACTAGACAACTTCTAGGACCCCAGCCTAGAAGTTAGGCTGGGGCAGAGCAAGCCAGCAGCAAGTAACATGTTATTTCAGAGCCACAAAGGCATGCAGTAACGCAGTAAGATGCATTTCCTCGGACGCAGACCCGTAAAATAAACTGTCACACAGCAAGCGAGGAGGGCACAACCTCCATCAAACGAGAGGATAAGATCTGTTCCCAAGCTCTTATACAGATGTCTTTCCTCTGCCTGGTAATACCAGAACTTCTTTTTTTTTTCTTTTTCTGTACCTTGGTCACTTTGCTTTGACCTTGATTTCCCCCAGAAATCAAGTACAGGAAACATTCTTCAAACAGAAACTCCGGCAAAAACGGGACCCAATCCCACCTCAGTGTGTTATAAAACTGCTCCACTTTGATTTTGTGCATTAGTTGTGGTTTTGTGCATTAAGACCAACCTGTGAATTGTGCTTGTGGACTTCTCCACGTTGTTTGGCTTTGCTGTGAGGAGACACAGATTAGTTTCCTGCCAGTAAGGTCAGAGCTGGCAGGGGCAGGGACACAGCAGCAACCTATCTCCTTAATTAAGCAACAAAATAAGCATGACAAGTAGTTTCATTCAATTCTTAAATTACTGTATGGCAGCACTAATTCAAGGCAAAACAGATGAAAAGACACATAAGTCGTGGGGGATGTGCTTGGAAAGGCTCTGTCCTCAGCTTCTAATCCTTAAAAACGTGCAGTGAGGACAGAGCAGATCTGTTTTGGAAAAGGTCTCTCTTACACACACTGCTAAATGCTCCATTTGTGTAAAGATGCACAAGGGCTGCTAAGTGTGGAAACACTGGCACCCAATTCACACTCAATCAAACGAGCTGCTGTATCTTGAACTATCTGCTCTGCACATTGCCTCTTCAAAAACACTTAATCCAAATTTTCAGTCTGAGAAACAGAAGTATGTACACATATATATGTATGCTTAGTCTGGACAATCCTAAAAAAACCTGCTAATCTGATTTAAAGTAAGCTGTGACTTTTATAGAAAATACTTCCACATAACTACGCATCCAGACAAATATAAATCCTAACACAAACACTATCAAGCACTAAGCTCTTAAAACCCAGATATATGACTGAAATGGGGAGAGAAATGCTTCTTCAGTAGGGCCATATCCTAGTGACATTACAATAGATCAAGACAAAGGATTGTTCAACACCATTTTCTTCCTTCTCCATAGTACATCCAGCTATTCTGTAACATTTGCTTGACTCTTTTCTTTGAAATGGGAGTTTCTGATACTGTTGTCATTAAATCCTTAAAAACACACATGCTCCTACTGCTGCTCTCCCCTAAGAACCAGTAAATGAACAGAAATGAGAAAACACCTTACTAGGTACAAACAAAGCTTTTAAGAAGGCCTGCAGGAATAAACAGGATATCTACAGTACCCAGAATGGTATCTTTAATAATAAAGGGAAAAATTTTGGTACAAAAAACCTACCTTGGGAGAAGCAGAAAGCTCCTTCAGTGCTGGAATAGCTGAAATGTTCTCACTTGTCCCTGGCTTTGTCTTTGGCAAGAGGTTTGGCGGTTCGGGAGCCTTTCTCTTCATCTTCTTCTCTGGTTCTTGCAGCGGAGCAACTTTAATTAAAGCAGGGCTTGGTTTTGGTTCATAAAATGGATTTGATCTAATTAAAAGAAGGGAAAAAATTCTTTGCTATCAAAGAGCTCAAATTTGGAAATCAAAATGAAAATAATGTGTAGCGCATCTGATAACAAAGATAGGTTTATTACCACATATGAGAAAACATTTTGCTTTTACCTTCTTTGAAATGCAACTTTTTCATGTTTCCTAAGTGAGCTACAAAAATAATAATAAAAAATAGGACAACATTTTTAGAATTTTTATTTAAATATTTTAAATGCTATAAATGTAAGCTAAGATATGAGTGAAGTTGCTGGTTACGGCATAAGCAAATGCTGAGAATCAGGTCACTTTTATTGCACATTGAAACGTGGCTTTAGAAGCCTCGGTCCAAGATTCCAGTCTGAAAACTCTGTCCACAGCAGGTCTGTAATTCATGTCCAGAATATTTTAATCTCTGTAGCAAATAATCACTTCAAAACACCCCTTGGATAAGAGAACAGCACTAACAAAAAGCCCCACCTCTCTACAGGTTCCAGATGCTTAATCTGTCTTGTTTGAAAGCACTTTTTATTACTTAACAGCTTTTAAGAAACCTAATAAACATCTTCTAAAATGGATGCAGTCCAACAACTTTACATTCTCAGCTTTGGTATTCACATTCCTACTCACCAATTGCTCCACCTTCAGTGAATATTTTCTTAACTTTTCAAAATGTTATCTATTAGTTTGATACCATCAGTTGATACTCTCTCTGTGCAGCATAATGCTTTATAGGATGCACTTAAAATAGGCAGAAATTTTATATCCTGCTCAAGACACACATGGGAAGCTTCTTTATACCCAAATTATTTATTTATGAAATTATTTTTTTCCACTTTTGCCCATTTTCACATTTCCTCTCAGGGTACAAGAGGCAACCTAATACACACTGATTCCAAATGGCTAAGATGGTAAAATTTGGGTCTAAATGAAAAGATCGGCGATTCCTCCAGTTTTGCTTCACATAGCACTAACAATGTTTCTCACATTTGTATACTTTGAGTATTAAAACTTCTTTCAGTCTCATGGGCTGCTTTTAGAATTTATTTTAATACAATTTGCCCCTGTCTGCTCTTCACTGAGTAGGAGCAAGCCACTAATATGCCATGCTGCAGGAACCAGTTCTGTTGCTGAATGGTGAAGCCCAGGCAACCCCGGCCAAGAAAGCCAGCACAAAACCTCCCGCTTCTCTGAGAATCTGCTGCTCATACCACAGATAAGAAAGAAAAGAGCCGTAATTTTAGATACTTGTGCTTGCTGCTGCACGAGCAATGCTAATTCTCAGAAGAAAGCGCCATGGAGGGACAGGCTATTGCCTTTCTTCCTCAAGAAGGTTTCACTGTTGAACTAGGCTCACATTTTGATCATAGCACGGGCACAATAAACATGTTGTTCTTCTCCTTTTCACCTTTTTTAACTGGTCATATAAGCTTCTCAGAAATACGAAAGCTGCAAAGAGATTGCTGAAAAATTCAGTTGGACGCAGACAAAAGTCCCTTTTGCTCCTCAGACTCTCAGTCCAGATGTTGAGGCTGGTGGTGGCAGCTACACAAGCAGAAAAACCCACAAGTCTGTAGAAAAAAGGCCATAGCTGAAATATATTAATGCCCTCTTTTCTGAACTCTGCCCATCTGCTTTTGGCTTCAATGATGGTATTAAACCAGATTTATCTAAAAAGATAACAGACTGTCCACCACAAAAATTACTATTATTATTAGTATTAATAATAAAGGTATTAACGAGTCACCAGCAGCGTGGTGGCCTGTGGCTTGTTTTATAACAGCCAACTTAAAATCGATATCAACTAGATAGTCTTTCCAACAATCGTCCCAACCCATGCAATGAGATAAGACACTACAGAGCCAGGTAATATCTGAAAGCAAGTTTTATTCTGACCAATCGAAAAATGCTTTGGATCCACATTACTGGGGAGCTGGGGGAAAAAAAAGATATTTTATTGAAGAGGAAAAACAAAGCTGTCAGTGTCTTCAAAGAACAGACTATTATCAAATAAAATACTAAGGCCAAAAGCACTATACTTAAAGCAGCGGTGAACTCTGCTATTTGCACTTAATTAAACTCAAATTAGCACAGCGAATTGTTGTTTATTAATCATCACCTGACATTCCAATTTAACATTATTAATAGTTACCTAACATTTTGGTTTTAGTGTATAAATAAAAAACTCACAAGCAGAATTTCACTCTAACATTTCAATGCCCAAACTGATAAAACGAAAATGTGTTCCTTATCTCTCACCAGATATGAGAATTTAGCCAGAGGAAATATGTTCTGAGACGGTAGTTTTACAGCCAAATATTTGTAATGGAACATCTAGGTTCATCTCCACCATGCAATGTCTTTTTATTCCTATGCTTGTGATTAGGCTTTGCTTATGCATGTTGTGAAATCCCAGGTTATCTTCACAACCACTACTGAAATGTGTTTCAATTAAGCCAATTACCTAAGGTAAATCCTGCACAGAGGCACAGAGAGGATAAGTATCTTTTCCAAGATTACAAAGAGTTGGTTACAAAACTGGAAGCAGAGTGCAGGTATCCGAGCACTTTGTGCAAACGCGGAGGGCCCTGTGAGAACCTTCCCTTTGCCAAAGGGGAAAAAACAGAGTCCTGCAGGGTTTTAAGCGATGTGTCCGCACTCCTAGGACACAGCTTCACATTCCACCCAAAGGAGAAGAGGGAAGTGCCAAAGCAAACTCCAGTAACATCTTTGGGTTGCAGGGTTAAAACACATCGTATTTCCCGAGAGATGGTAAATGTCCTTTGGGAGCCTCCTGGCCTCTCATCTATCAGGTTCCAGCCACTCCTGGAAAAGCCCTGGCCCAGCAGTAGCCAAAAATGATGGAAAACCCAAACCATGGAAAATGCAAAGCAAATCACAAGAGCAAAAATCAAAAGAGAAGATGTTAGGAGAGAGGTTGAAAGGAAGGTGGAAGCTTTTTTAGAGTCATGATATGACTCAGTTGCTCAACTCTGTTTTGAGTGCACTGCTCAGGCCAAGTCAGTACAGATTAAAATAAATATAGAATAGAAGAAATAGGATGATCCAGAGACGTGCGATGAAAATGATTACAGACATGGAGAGACTGCTGTATGAAGAGAGATTGAAACAGTCATTTAATTCAGAAAAGCAACAAGTAATCGTGAATATGCTAGAGAGACATAAAACACCAAATGGTTTGCGGTAGCTAAATCAGATAGTATTAATCGTTTTTATAAGCCAGCGGAAGGGTCTGTGTAACAAATCTGAAAGTTAACGTATGATCAATGAAAGGAAACACATTTCATATAATACCTTGTTTGCTCATGGAACTCTCTGCCACAAATTGCCACTAAAGCCTAGGCTTTAATAGGATTTGGGAAAAGATTAGCCACTTAGGTAGCCAATAAAAGCATTGATATGCACATTAGCCAAGAACCAAAATGCATCTGCACATGAACCCTCCTGATGTAGGGCACACACTGGCACTGCCACTGCAAATCCCCCCATTGTGCTCATCAAAGCATCTGCAGCAGAAACTTCCTCCTGAAGAGTAAGACATTATTGCCACGAGGCAAACAACAACAGTTGTTAGCAACAACTCAGTTATTCCTAAATGGAGCTGTGCTACTATATATATTTTTTTTCCCCAAGACAGTAGTATAGATTTGCAAGGACTGCCACACTTGTATCAAATATATTTAACAAATTGTCTCCATATCTTTTTCAATGACATGACACTCCTGTAACATGGGAGGACTCTTTCTTCTCTCTAAAGAACCAGATGCAGAAAACCACTCTTGTAAAAACAAGTAGGATCACGACAATGAAAAAGAGGCTGTTGTAACCAAGAGTTAGTGAAATCTATAGTCCCACGCACAGGTGAAAAACAGACTGCCCTTTAGGACATTGCTACAAGTTCTTTTGGCACAGGTTTGGTTCTGTGGAAATAGGAATGTAAATCTAGACAACCTGTCACTTGCCCATCCATGTGGCTTGTGCTCCTTTTGCTCTTCTCCACAGTCTCTACTGCTCTCTGCTCCACACCTGTGCGGTTGTAAAGGGTACAGGTGTAGCCTGATGAACACAGCCCACGTGGAAATCACCCCCTAATGCCCAAATTGTCTCCACAGAACAACCAACAACATCAACCAACCCATGCCACAGAACTCGAAAAGGGAAAAATACATTTCCATTAGAGCGCATGGGAACTCTTCAGTTTCCTAGAACACACCTATAAACACCAAGATGATGGTAAGACACCTGTATTAATATTAAAAATTAAAGCAATGCAAATGTCATGCCATGATAAATCTCATTAAGTACTTTAAAATTAAAAGTTAATTACAGTTGTTGTCTGCAAAATTGCCCATGTGTAATAACCATAAACTGTCTCGGGAGCAGTGTGGTTGCTGACTAATAACCACAAACAACCTCCCAAGCTGCATAGCTGTTGCAAAAACCTCTCCCTCCTTGTTGGGCTCCTTTACGAGGCAGTCACGGCTAGTTTATAATAAAGTTGAACGTGTGGTTAGGATAAAAGAAACAACTTAAGAAGTATATATGGTGTTATCTGTGTTATATGGAGTTTTATGAGACTCCCCGGAATGTGCTAACCAGACTATGAAAAACTCTTCTTTACACATACTGCACCCATCCAAAAAGCCCTTCCACTCTCATCAGTAGAATTTACTATTTGATGTGGGAAGAAATCACGACAAAAAGACAGGAAGTGCCAAACTCAACTGCCCCTTCATTTTTTAGCTCATTGAGAACTGGAGGGCACAGAGTATCAAAATGAAACTTGCTCCCTATCAAGTAATTTGCTATCAACATGGCAAAGAAAAGTTTCCTAACTCATCACTTTCAGCTCTACAGCCGAACATCATGACTGGGGGGTATGGGATTTCCTGCTGCTCAGCTGAAGATCAGCCTGTCCTGAGGAGGTGATTAAGGCTCACCAGGATTGAACCCAGTACCTCAAGATTAAGCCAGAGATCCCACTAATGCTTCCAACCTTGCTGGAAGAGCTAGAATCATACTTACTCATCTAGCTCTTCCTCTTCAGCTTTGGAGGTATCTGCGTAGAGGTATTTGCTCATATCCACCGGTCTGACGTTCTTCCTTTTTGCAGGTTGTGGAGGAGAAGCTCTTATGGTGACAAATGTTTCAGGCTCAGCATCTGGCTCATCGAATGGGTTCAAGTACTCTGGGGCATCATCATCTTTAAAGGGATTGTAGTTGTCAGTATAGAAACTCTCTTCCGGCTTTGAAGACGAAGCTATTTCAGAGTCTGGTTCTACAAAGTAACAAAAAGTCAGTAAGTAGATTTAATGTAGAAAAGTTTGAAACCATTTTATCAGATCTTCATGTTTTGAAGGCTTATAAAAAAGGGGCTTACTACATAATTCTCAATACATAAAATCCTGAATTTTCACACTACTTATTTGCAGCATTATCTCATTTATTCAAAAACAGGTCTTTCAGGAAGATTTCATTTCATTTAGGGTACATTTGAAAGGCTTTAATGAAAAATAAACACTTACCAAAGCTTTTTCACCACATTAGTTATCAGTCTTCTTATTTATCATATCAATGGTATCACAACAGATTTTTTCCAATTTGTTAGCCGATTTGTATCCTAACAAAATGTCCTTAATTATTTATCTGAGCTTTTAATAAAGAAAAAGACATCCTACATTTTATAATAAAATGATTTTTACTGAATATTAAAAAAATATGATAGCGAGTAGGTGCTCTTTTCATTTCTTAAAATGACTGAACTAAAATCACTTACTAGGTGTAATCAATAATTATGTTTTAAAAACACATATTTTTGCTGTTAACTGCTCTTGGCAACAATAAATTTCCTACCAAAAATGAATTTAAATTAACCCTAAAGAGACAGATCATCAAATTATTCATCTTTTATTTGAGCTGCGCAGCAAGCCTGGAGCCCTGAGCAGCAGACACCACCCAAAGAGCATTACAGAAAAGCAAACGGCTACGGGGTAGTGACCAGCACAATACTGCAGTATGGATACTTTTCACAGTGCCACTTAGCTGGACCAATCTTACACTTCTTACAGCAGCAGACGACCAGAAGCACTGTTCAATATTTGCTGTTTTGTGCTTTCAACATCTATACAAATAAGAACTTTAAAAAGTTAATTTTCAATTAATGAAAAGTGATTTATTTTTCAGATTCATGGTTATTAGATTGAACAAAACATACTTTTTAGCTCTGAAGGGAAAAAAATATAATGTTATTTGCAGCACAGCACTATAGAAAGGAAAAGACGGAGTTCCAAGGTCAATCCCTCTTCTGGGACTGAGGGAGAGCTCAAGGTGAAACAAAATACAACTGTGCTCTGTCAAAGAGGACTACAGGTTCAACCTGGCAGGCACGTTTATGACTATGCACAGTACTCGTATCCATGGGATTTCCCTGCATGATTATTCAGAGATTTACATTAAAAGTTCCTTTAATTCTAGGCTTGCACTTTCTTATTTCTTCAGCAAGCTGAAGCAACTTGGCGATAAAGCAGCAACACACACACAATGCATAGATCTACTGTGAGCTGTTACACTCAGCCCAGGTAACACCATCTGAAGTCAAAACCTGCAGTTAAAAAGTAGAATGTAAGAGTAAGCGAGGGACTATGTTGAAATGGCATGAGAGAGGTATAGGGAGACCACAAAAAAAGCTATTATTATGCTTAATATTCATTGTCAAGACGTACTATAAAAAGAACTAACTAATCTAAATCCTTGTAATTAGCATAGCAAAAACCTAATAATCAGGGTTGCAGCAATATCTTAGCTAATCTAAAAGAGAAGTCCCATGTCAAGTGACTTAAGCCTTGCCCCAACGCCATAAGCAAACGCCTCAGCTGCGTCGCAGCACACAGGCGCCTACATAACCCAGAGAAAGATGCTGTTTAAATACAAGCAGTTTTTTGATGGTTTAGAACAGAGAAAGCCACAACAAAACAATATGGAAGGTCTACAGTTAACAGGACAAGAGATCAGTCAAGGCCGAAATTCTTAAGATGTGAAATATGAGTCCAGTCAGCCTCACCTCTGTCCCTCAAAAAGTGATGGAAACGGCGGCCAGAGACAGGACAAGAAGCAACAGTCACAAATGGAAGCATGGGAAGTTCTGCCTAAATTTGAGTAAAAACTTGTTGACTGTGAGGGTGCCAGAGCCCTGGCACAGGCTGCCCAAAGCAGTTGTGGAGTCTCCTTCCTTGGAGATCTTTCAAACCCACCTGGATGTGGCCCTGTGCCCCGTGCTCTGGGTGTCCCTGCTGGAGCAGAGGGTTGGCCTAGATGGTCTCCAGAGAGCAGAGATCTCCCAGCTTCAACCATACTACTCTGTCATTCTTGATAACTGAATTGACCAAGAACCTTTGGCTGTGTCGTAAAAGAAACACACCAGAGCAGAACCCAACATTTTAAATGCATTTTTTCATTATTTTAAGCTAAATCAGTAGAGGTCCTATATTAGTTTACTTACATTGCAGGAGTCTCCAACATAGGTGGCCACAATAAGTAGAAGCTTCACTTTGCTTGTGCCGAGTACAAGTGCAGAGCTAGAGCTAAGCTAACTGTCCAGACTACTTTAGAGTCAAAAGAAGAGAAATGGGCATTTCTAGGACCATCTTGTTTGACCTCTGTTACAGAGCTACATTCAGCTAAAACATGTCTCCCATTTCTCTCTGCCTAGAGAATCTAGACAATTGCTTAAAATCTGTGTTTATATTGCTAAATTCTAAAACTGGGTGAGACAAAGTCCACCCTACCTGTCTAGGAACACCTGATTTGAAGCCTGGTATCATCAGGGATGCTACTCACTTTTTGCCCATGTATTTAACGATTTGATGAAGTAGTTCAATCAGAAATGCCTTTGGGATCTGCCCTCCAGAGAGAGCTGTGTGCGGGAAGCAGAGGTGACCTAATGACACACCAGAAGATGACTGATGAATTGATCCAATGGCATTAGTAATGGACCACACATTTAAACCAAAACCCTTCCTTCCTTAGAACTAGTTCAATTTTTTAAATATTTTGTTAAGAGAGCACATGACTAATATTCATAAGTCCTCTAGTTATGTGAGTAATGCTTCTGAAATTAAAATCATTCAAGGATGTCTCTTAAAACTCTATTGTAAGCATTTATTTTTAATCTGCTTCTAAGTGTGCCCAGTAAACAAGGAGTTAAATATCTGTTTAAATCTAATAAATTTTAAGGGCCAATGCAAATAGTTTTTGCAATTCTTTATTTCAACACTAGGGATCAGATGCTGTAACCTTAACTAGGACAAAACTCTTCCTCTCACTCCTTGGTTCAGCTACAGTCTTGGCCTTTCCCACAGAGAACTGCAAGCCAGGCTAATGGGCCTTCGGCATATTATTAGAGATTTCACTTAATTTTAAATGTAACCTAAAATTAAATAAAGTTTTAAAAACATCAAACTACTTTGTTGGTTTTGCAGGCAGGCTCGTGAATTTGCAGCCAGTGGCAAGAACTCACTCAACTGTACTCGTCCAGTTCTCCCGCTGTCACTGTGGCTGCCTGGGACACCAATCTGATTCTCTGCTTCCTTGGAGGCCCCTGCAGAAGGGAAGGCACCCAAAACCCCTAAAACCTTTCCCCCAAAACAGGGAAAGAGGCAGCACCTTTACTCACTCTCCTGTGCAGTGTATCTCCCATGAAGGCACCTTTCAGGCTTAACTTTTATGTTGTGTTGCACATCACTCTGAAATGAATTATACTGCTATGACAGTGCACTGCTTTTAAGGCTGCAGCCACATTTACCTTCTCTGTAGCAAAGACACTTGTATTTAGCAAAAACTGCTAATGAGGCTGGGAATTGCATTTCGGGGGCCTGAGCTGTTTAAAAAGGGCTGAATTCCTGCTCCAGGTTGGTTTCACACTGAGGACACCACACTGCTTTCCTGGCTTCCCCCAGATCATTATTCACAAGTGAAAGCACAGGAATCTAGGCTCCACCTGAACGCAGGAGGTTTTTTTTTTTTTTTTTTAATTACAGTTCTTTACACAGATGAAAAAAAGAAATGACGTTAGCTACTGATTTACAATTTGGCACTGCATGGGTCGAACACATGATCATTTTGCATGGTTAAGTAATAAAGCCACGGGGGTAGGAGTGACAAGAGAAGAGGCAGTATTACTACAGCAGAAGCACCATCTGCTTTTGTGCCAAATTCTGGAAACCCGACTTGCTCCAACCCCACTGAGAAAGGCAGAAGGTGATAGTCATCGCCGCGGCTGGTGCTGCCTATCTGCACAATCACCCTGCAAGCGCCCAGAGGATCTCCAAAAATCACCCTGCCCTTCAACCCACTTGCCTCCTGTAACACAAACACGTTGTGACATACCCCTTAAAACCAAACTAAAACCCCACCAAAACATTACACGCACAACTTTCCCCCTGGCAAGGGATGAAAGAACAAGCCACGTGTGATAGATACTCAGAGAGGCCGTTTACTGCCCCACTGACAGACACGCAGACATGAGGGTGATGTGAGCGGCGTAACAAGCAGCTCAGAATAAAGATGTTTCTTCCCTATGCTCAAGACACTGGTGAAATAAATGCTGTATTAAATGAAAGAAGTAAACGGTGACAGAAAATAATTACCTCCTGTCCCGCCTCGAGTTGCAACAAACTTGTAATAGTCACGTGTGATTTCAAATTAGCATCCCTTATCTAATTAAAAAATATCTGGAGCGCTGACAGCATTTTGTGGTTTTGTATTTGTGTTTGTTATATAAACTGACTTCCACGTGTAAAATACTTTGCACTAAAATTCATTTTAGTGTAGAATTGTAATGCGATCAAAAGATGATTGAAAAGGTAATTGGCTACATACTGCCTACTAAAAAGCTGTGCATATACATTGACCAGATTGTTTTTGATTTTGCAGATTATTAGATTTCTGATGTCCAACAGATTTATTAGATATAGAAAAAATAAGCCTCACGTTGACCTACCGGCCAAGAGGCAGACTGAAAAGTTTCTTTTCCATTGCTGAGGATTGTCCGAGATCTTCATAGGCACATTCGTTCCACTGGGCAGGATCTGCCACTCGATTTCCAAATTAGGTGATTAGGGGATTAGAAAGGTAGAGGGAAAGTAGATAGATTGTGAACAGACACAAGAAATACTTGTCTAGGAAACAAATATCTACAGCTCTTCTGTGTCTCTGAGAGACTGGTGCCTTGTACCTTGCAGCCTTTGGTGGCAATGTAGCTTGGGAAAAGAGGTTCTAGGTGGTTGTTCTTCATGTATTGGAGAAATGAAGTGACAAATGCTACAGAGTTCCTCCAAACACAGACAGAACATCTTAAGTTTTTGCCTTGTCCCGATAAAAAGGTCAGGCAAACACCCTGCATACATAAAGATTAATCTCTTCTTTTAAGTAGCTCACGAGACAACTGAAACAGGTAAAGTGACTTCTACAGCCTGAAGAAGAAAGTCTACCTTAAACTCTTGAACCTCTGTGATGCTTCCGGGCTCCTGGGCTAACCACCCAAAAAGTCACATTCACTGAAGGATGCAAAAGCAAACAAGTGGGCACAGACCCGAAGAGCTTCCTCAGAAGGGACATCAGCAATAAACAGAAATTTCACGGAGAACTGGGGTCTCGTGGGGGTCTCGTGGGGGTCTCCTTATTTAGGAGAAATCTCCCATAAACAGTAAGGTCTAGCTGCATACCGCAGTGAGATATTGGATTGGATTAACCATGGGCCAACACAGAAGATTCCTGCTGTTGCTGAAGACATCTCCAACCAGGGGACTAGAACTGCCTTGATCTAATTTCTTTTAGCACTGCATTTTTTCCCAGCTTGCTCTGACAGAAGCAAGGCACCCTGACTAAGAAGGTGATACAAGGAAGGATGAACACAACCAATCAAATTTTAGGGAAGTGTGAAAGAGTGGAAGAAGGAGTAGAAGAGAACACTCTTCTCACAGGAGCCTGAGGTGACTAGAAGAATCCCTGGGGAGCCATTAATCAGAAAGCAAAAGCTTTAAAAATGCCACACCAGGTGTCCCCATCTTGGTGTGAGAGCTTGAAATGCCTCCGATCTTCCACTGCTCAGGGCTGTAAATGGCACTTCTTCCCCAAGAATCTGACAGAGGTTCCATCCCTCCCCCTCACCAAAAAAAAAAAAAAAAAATCTTCTGACACGGTAGGAAGAATCTAGTGACACCCCATTTGTGGAAATCACCGTAACGTAGCATGTTGACAACTTCATGATGTGGGAATGCACAGGAAGAATATTGAGCACTCACGGGTCTGCTTTGAGGACCCAACTGTCTGCAGAACAGCCTGGAGCAACACAGAGGTCCCCACGAGTGTGGTGGTAAATGGCAGGAGGGAATGGAAGCCACCACCAAGGGACCAGAACTGACTGTGAAACTGTAACCATGGAATCGTTGGGAGTCTTTTGGGAATGTGAACAGGCTGCAGCTGGACAAGAAGCATGAACTTACTCTGGCACTAATACACCATCCCTTTGCAACCTGCTGTGTCGGAGATGAGCGGGAATGTATTGTCCCTCCATCTCGTGGCAGGAAGGCCTGCCGCTTTCTAGCAGAGCAGGGGCTCTCTGAGAAGGAAAGAAAAGCTGGTTGAGGTAGTGGGTTAGGTAGAAGGGGATTTAGATAGCTCTCTCCATGGAGAAGAGAGTTATTCCTTCTCCAGGAGAGGCCAATGGAGCATGGGATGAGCCTCCTAGGGCAAGCGCTGTATGGGAGCCTGGGTGAGCAAATAGGTATTTTGTTTTCCCTGATTTATTTCCCTGATAACTTTGCTCTTAGGAGAATTTATAGCTGAGGCACAGACAGAAAAGAAGCCAAGGATATGGACACCAAACAGACACTCTATATAATGATGTCTACAGAGTTGAAACTTGTTTCCACAGCTCTAGAAAAAAAATAGACATTTTATTTAAGGGGAAGCAGGGCCTGGAACAGAAGGCAGACTGCTGTTTGTGTAATGGGGGCTGTCAGACTACACAAGAGCAAAAGCACTAGAGAACTTAGATGACCATCCACATTGACCTTGGATGATGCAGAAGACAGAAAAGAGATGTGAGTGAGCATCCAGCCTGTCCAGAGAGGCGAAAAATACAGATCAGAAATGAATCCTCACAAGATCTGGCATTAGAAATGCCGTGTTCCTGCCTGGTGCTTTTTTTCTACTGCTTTACAGAGTGATTCCTGGGGTTTGGTCACAGGAGGCAGACACTCTTTGGTATTTACTGTTGGGAGAAAGGCCTTGAAGCAGTGAAGGAAAGCCCCTAGCTAGAGGACTAGCTACAGACTGGCAAACCCCGGAAAGCCATGCCATGTCCTACTTATGGCAGGCAACGTATGTGGACCTGGAGCTGAGGAGAGCAGAGATCCCTCTCCTTGCTGCTTTATGACTGAAGTGCCACCAGGTGTAACACTTAGGTGGGTGGCATTTGTCCCCAGTGAGAACAAGTCAGCCATCTAGAAACGGGATTAGCATCTACCAAAGCTCGATGCCAGAAGGCTTAAGTGAGGAAGCTGTAAAAGTGAAATAGGAAGAAAAAAAGAGATACCATAAAACATAATAATGGAGATTAGTGCTAGCCTAAATCAGGAATAGCTGTGAAACAGCAAAAACTGCAGTGAAGGCAGTTTTGACCTAAATCAGTGCTCACAGGTAACAGAGGGGCCTGATGGTTTGTTTTGCCCATCTACAGCACTTGTGCAATATATCAGCTATGAAATATGAATGCACCTGATAGCTATAAAAGTCTCCAGTTCAACTGGTAGCAAGCAGCACCTAGAGCAAACACAGGCCGAGTTGCGACCCAAAAAACAAATTCATTTTCCAGTGGCAGCTGTGATTGCTGGTATTGCTACCTCAGTGCTATATGAAATAACTTTTGTTAATCCCCCCCAAAAAAATGTTTTGTAACTCTATAAAAAAAATCATACTTCATTAAGTACTTGATATTAATAATGAATTAGGAAAATCAAATCCATTACCTTCTACATCTGGGTCTCCAAATGGATTTAATTCTGCTGTGTCAGGTTCATCAAAAGGATTTGTACTGGAGTTGGCCAGGTCTTGTTCCTCTTCATCCAGAAAATTAAGTTTATTGATAAGTTCTAGAAACAAGTTGGAATATTGTTTCAGTATAGATACAAACTATACATCTAACATATTCCAAACTTAAAAAAATGGATACCACTAGCCCCTCAAAACACTGCAGCAGGATGCAACACCAACTCTACAACTAATCTACAACGTTTAGTAACACACCAGCTTTTCCAAACAGGTGAAAAAAAAAAGAAAGTAGAATCCATGAAACATCTATTTGCTAATCAGATGCTATTTAATAGAAATTACTTCCAAGAAAGCTTTCTAGATCTATCTTAAATAAATATTATAGTCCATCTAAAAATAGCTAAATGCAACAATTTATTCTCAATTGTTTTTATACATGCTAACTATCAATAGGAAGTTTAATTTTTTGATGTAATGTGCATGTAAAATCCAAGAAGGGACATTCTGTCAAGTTAGTGATGTCAAGTATTATTAACTGTACAGCTAATATTTTAGCATTGTTTATATATATGTATATATATATTTTCCCTTTTTTGTTCATTATCAGATGACAATGCAGCTGTAGAGGAGATAGTGCCTTTCTCTGTCATGTTGTTACCTGTTGGATGCACTACAAATTACTGAGAGTCACGCTGGGTGGAAGCACAGAGATAAAGCTGACAGCTGAATAAAAGCAGGAGTCAAAAGGTAACAGGTCACAGTAAATACAGACAATCAGAAACAGAAAGAAAGGAGGAAAGCTCATAGACCTTCAGAGGAACTGGCTGATTTAGCTGAAGGCATATTTGCTCGCTTTATGCAGTCGTCTTGATCTTCATCTAAGCTGCTCAGAGCATTCAACTGGTTTACAATTTCTGTAAATAGAAGCCAGTCAAGACAAACGTAAAGTAGGGGCATTTAATGAAACAGAAGCGGGAAGAATGCTGTTACTAGAAAAAGAGAGAGAGGGAAAGAGAAGACACTTATGGTTAATTAAAAGATTACATTAAGAAAGAGTCCTTAGTATACTCGGTATAATTACACTAAAGCATCTGTGCTGAATTCTTCGGTGATAATTTGACAGTAAATCCAGATAATGTACATAAAACAAAACCGTACTGAGTTCCCAGTGTCCGCATCAGTAATCAGTCTTATGAAGGCAAGCATACACACTGCTTCAAGACTTAGATATGCTGGATATAATTTAATTAAAAGATTTTTTGACTCAGGAAGAAAAATCTGAATTTTAAATCATTGTTAACCAAAACAAAGTGGCCTCCAAAGCAACTTACATCCCTCCCAAACCCTTAGGGCTACAGAAAACTAATACATACACATGTAGGTATTTTATAAATATATATACACACATTTCAATTACTTAACATTTAGGATCAGTTTCCATTCAAATCTGACCGTTGGCAAGCTGAATTTGTATAATGGATCCAAATGACCAAATCACTAATACACTACGAGCATGCAGAAGGCAAACACTAGCTCAACTTGCTACTGCAATTTTAAGGCAGAAACATCTCTGTTTGCCACGATCCCACTTCACCCACTTCACTTCTATCCATAGTGGAGAAGTACAAATTGCCTTGAACTAGTAATTCTTAAAATATATTAATCCTAATGTTTAATTCTCATTAAGATGGCAGTACCTCCATAACTCTGGATGAAAAGAAAAAAAAAAGAGAGAAAAAAAAAGAGCTGGGTCTTAGCCCCCTCTGCCCCAGGGGGAGAAATTCCTCTCTGATCCCCCTTAAAGTAGCTGACAAATCCAGCTCCTGCAGTGACGGGGTCTGAGCCTAGGGCAGCCTGAAAGAGCCAGGACAGAGCCAAATGTCCCTGCGTCTGCCTTTACCTCAGGGAGAGCAGGAGAATCCCTGGGCATCTGCCTGTACCTGGTGGAGGGCAAGAGAAACCCTGGGCAAGAGAAAGGCTCCTTCCTGCTGCCCTTAATGCTCTAGCCCAGGGCAAAACCTTCCTGCTTGATGCCCACCTTAATGCCCTGCTGGGAAGTTCACACTCATAGTGAAAATCTCTTCTCCCAGATCTAAATTGTTGTGTAAATTTGACAATATTTGCACTTTTCCAAGTCAAATGATGGCACCTTGGTCTATTCTGAAGATGGCACAGCCATGGAAAAATTCTCCTTTATCCCTTCCCTTAAACATTCTTTATCTAAAAGCAAAATCTACCCAGTTGTAATTGAATTTATAGCTGTATACAGAAAGTTAATGCCACTGGTCTCACCTCCTTACTTTTAGCTCCAACAAACAAGACCTTGGTCTTAAAAAGTCACACCAAGCACCTGCCAAAAACTCTCTGCTTGCTCAGTATAAAATCATATATAAACCGTAGAGATTGGAACGATATAATACTGTCTTTTCAGAGATTTTAAGACTCAAAGTACACAATGGCAAATACTTTGCTGTACTCAAATAAAACAGAGTTGACCGTATAAAACAGTAGTACAAACAAATTACTAGTTAAAAATGGGAAGAGATACTGACAAGATTTACAATTTATTATTACAGCATGTGAAAAAAAAAACAATTACAATTCCATCTTTATTGTCAGAAAATAACAAATTAAATTCAGAGCTTTAAAAAGGGATTCTTTGATGTGGTCTGAATCACCCGGTCCCATCTGCCAACCTAAACACCCATATGTACTACAATGCTTCTCATTTCAATACTAAATGGTTTATGTCATATTTTGGAGTGTGGAAATGGCAGGTTGGAGATTTATGCCCTATATTATCTTTTTTATATCTCATTATCTACAAAGGTATATTAGCCTGTTCTACAAGTATGTCGCATAAATCACTGCTCGCTCACTCTCTCTCTTTTTTTATTTCCTTCTTTCTCTCTTTTTCGAGCAGCTTGGTGCTCCTGGATAAAAAAAAAAAAAAAAAAAAAAAACCCAAAACCAAAGGTATTTCTCATTCTGTTTCATATCAGAAGCTTGCATGAGGGGTATATCCTTAAATGGCAAATTAAATTAAGTGTCTGTGCATTATGAGCCATATTTCTCCAGGGATGTTGAAAGGTCTTGTCTTCACTTCAAGAATAAGCATGGAGCCATTCTGGGTGCTTTAAACCCACATTTTTTAATGGCTTAGCAACCAAAACTGAAACACGGTAGATTATGGCTACAAACACATTATTTTTATGTTCACACAAAACAGAATAGTTGGATGGAGATAGAACTTCTATATTTGAAAAGGTATAACCACAAATACAGCAGCAGAAGGTAAATAGATGGAGGCAGGAAGTTTTTTTTTTAATTAAATGGTTTTGAATGGAAAAATCTCCTTTGGTTTTGCAGCAGTAGCTCCCATGCTGACCGCTCCCACATCCCCAGTGCTTCTGAAGGAGGTGAGTGTTGCTTCACTGATCTCATATAGCTGAAGAAACAGCAGCCCAGGTCCCTGCCCCAAGTTATGCAACGCAGCAGGGAAGAGTGCCCCGGGGAACAGCACCTTCGCTAACTCACCCGCACCACCTAGAGCCCTACGCAGCAGGTTCCTGCGCTCCCGCTGGGGAATATGCTCATTCAGCTCTCAAACTACAGCACTTTGGGCCCAATTAAGAGAAAAAAAATCTGAAATATTGCACACTGCCCAGTGTCTGCAGGGGGCGATCACAGCACCCGAGTCGTCAGGTTGCCCAAGGGAGGCAGTTCTGGGACAAGACCTCGACTCTGGTGACGGGCGACAGTCCCTACCTTTCTACTACTCTTTCAAAGCTCCCTGGCAAACCTCAAGCTGAGGAATCCTGGCAGTAGATGCAGGCAGGCTCCCTGTTTTCCAGCTGGGAACGCGGACGCACGGAGGGAAGCGCCTGCCCCGGGCTCTCTGAGTCAGCCGAGCATTCCAGTCGCCCCGCCGAGGCGGCGGCAGAGAAAACCTTGGGAGCAGCGCCCTTTCAAAGGGCTTATGTAACTTCCACAATTAACTTTATGGGAGCCTGGCAGCACCATTATGTTTAAAAAAAAAAAAAAAAAAGGCACCACATCAGTTTTATTCCGTTTCTCCATCTCTATTTCTAGTTTTTTTCTGCTGCTTTCTATCAGAAACAGTTTCCACCCCTCTCCTTGGTTCTTCAGCTTTTTATTTTGTTTTATTAGTTTTCACCAGCTTGTTTTATTAGTTTTCACCCTTCATTATGTTCATTATAGGAGTTATTTCAACTGCCAATGAAATCAAGGGACATCTTTAGGTCTGCTTGAACAGATGTTGAAACAGATCCTTTATGTTTTACTGACTCATGGTTACTTCCTGCCCTTGCTTTATGCTCTCCCATTTCCTTGGGAAGCTCCCTCTCATTCCCATCCCTCCCAGACCACTCGCTATCTACCTGGAGCAGACTTAGCCAGGTCAACGAAGCAACGCTGCTGTTGCAGGCAACCCAAGAAGAAGAAAAAACCCCTCAGAGGCTGACCTTTATTTAGAAACTCATTTTTAAAGATCACTGGCAGGCATCAAGGATGTCACCAGAAGATTATTTCTCTTTCCTACTTCTTCTCGTACACTAAGAATTTCTACAGAAGTCAGCTTGAACAGCAGGACGTCACCATCTCTACCAGCAGCTTAACATCGTCAGGCCTTGATCTCACTTCCATGGATCAGTTACCCTGAACACACTAAGTTTTCTTCTGTCAGCAAACAGTCCAAACGTGGTCGGTTACACTGTCTCACTTGTAACACCCTATCGAATTCAGTGTAGGTCCTGTAATGCTCTCCTGTTTTTATCTCACTGAGACAAGCCCCACACAAAAGGAAGAAAGACACTGCCTGAAATCACCATTTATTGAACAGAACCTCCACAGCCACTAATTTCTCAGTTATTATCCCAAACATGCTTCAATCTTTCACTTAGCTCCTCTGTTGCTTTCTTGCTCGTTGACCCTCTGTCTTTTTACTTCTCTGTTCACCTACTGTATCTAACTATTACATCCCACATGAGAAACCAACCTGTAATCTTTGCAGCCTTTTCCTCTTGGTTCACTCTGTTTTCTTCATCTTCTTCATTGTCTTCCTCAAAGTCATCTAGATTTCCAATATCAGCTTGTTTCATACTCATCAAGCTAGCCAGGCTTTGCATATCTTCATCCCTAAGTAACAAATTTCAAACCAGGCATTAAAAATCCAGCCATTAAGACCATGTCGGATACTATGTAAAAGATTTTTAAGAATGCAATATTTTAATCTTTTCTTTTCTTCCCTCATCTTGGATCTTGCAGGAATAAAGATGCTCTACAAACCATGCACAAGTTTGCACTGAAACTCAGAAGTACTTAAAACATGGGAATTAATTGCAGCATCTTAAAATACTGTTAAATCCAGAAATTCTTTGGAGAAATTCACTTTGCACTCAAGAGTTCACAATAATCACCACCACAGATCTGCCAGTCGTTTGGGAAGAGCAAGTGTTTTATAATACAAATAAGAACTATTAATAATAATTACAGAACAAGTAACTATTGGGAAGTTGCAAAGACCTTTCCTTTCATCCTATATCCTCCAGGATTCATCATCCTGTTTTGATAATCAATAGATTAAATCAGCCCTTTAAGCACAGAAAAAGAAGGCAGCATCCGGTGAGTCAAACACAACATGTTCTAACTGTGCAGCTAGGATGCTCACTAATGCTCAGCAGAGCCTCTATGTATTAAAATCCTTCCCCTGGGAGCAAGATTCCTTGGAAAAGACGCAAATCAGCTTTGATCTAGCTCATGTTTTCTCACGTTGTGTTTGTTCACGTATGGGACACCTGAATTCTCACTTGTGTTTTGACTAATAGGACACCCTCGACCTCCCCAAAGTTATGTATACAACAAAATAAGGCTTTCACAAGCATTTATGTTTTTTAATTCCTGTTTCAGAATTAAAGCCCCACTCCTAAGTAGGAGTGTATCTTTGAATCCAATTGATTTCCTCCAAAAGAAGGTTTGGCCTAAAAGGATGAACAAATCACAGCCTCAGTAAGCATCACTTCATAGCACAGCTGTGGATGCTGGGGGCTTCCCAAAAGTTCACAAGTTACTGGATGCTGACTTTCTCATTTCCAACTGCTACAACATGTAAAACCCTACCTAAAACCACAATATTTAAAAGTAGACTGTTGGCTTTTGGAGGGGAAAGAAAGAGGCAAAAAGCACCAGTTTCCCCATCTCCCTCTTCTTCTATCCTTATATTCACATGTAGAGACATGTGGAGACAGACAGCAAGAACAGGAAGGAATGGGCCAACATCTGAGACCCTGAACTGGGCAGATATTGTGAGGGATGTGGAAAACCCATTTGTGCCCTTTGTCCTGCAGAGAAGGCTAAAGGCAGGGACAGGACGAGGTGGGCGAGCAGGGGGAGCGCAGGGGAACCCTTCACCCAGGACATTCTTGTGACCAACTAGCAGCCTCATCAACTATCAACTCACCTCTGATGGCACCTCCCCCTGCTCTGCAACTGCCCTGGGCTCCTTGGGGAACATAAAAGCACCTGCTCGTCCCTCCATCGCTCTTGCGCTGTGCCAAGGGTACTTTTGGATGAACATACGCACACCAAAGCACACTTGGCTGCTTTCAGACCTGTAGATACTTCTGAGCTGCTCCTATTTAAGGCATGCACAATGCTGGAGGAAAACTACCTGTCTCTGGAAAACACAAGGCTATAACCAGAGTGAGACACGACTTCTACTCAGACTGAGAAACAAAGCATGGCAGGAATGACAGGTATGCAGGAAACCCTCAGATCTACCATTCTGCACCAAAAGAGCTCTTTACCCAAGGAATTCTTTGAAAAGCAACACAAAGCAGGCTAGCTGCTTAGATAAAAACAAAATAAAACCAAAACCCACTTACGTGGCTTTTCCTTCCCTCAGGAAAATACAAGATAAAGAGAACTGCAGTGTGGCAGATACCACTTTTTTGGACAAAGGTTTGAATTTTAACTTGACATCTGTCTGGGTAGGCATGGGGCTCGCATATTGCTTCATGTTGATGTTGCTGGTGGCAAGCGCTTTCCTGCGTCCAGAAGGAGATTCCTGAAAGGTGATCAAAAAAAAAAGTTAAAGGTGCAAGGGGTTGTTGCAATAAGACCCTCATGTACATAAAACCAACAGAAACAACCAAAATGGACTTTTTTAAACCTGCATCATTCTTCTTCCAGCTGTGCAGCCAGAATGGATTGCTATGATGCTCTGTAGGGATAAAAGCAGACCCACCACTAACGATGGCCCTTTGAACACAGGCCCAATGGACAAATTGGTTTTTAACTAGTGAATTTTCATATCAGACATGCAGTCATCAACACTTGCATTATCCCACAGCACCATCCACTGCAGGTATCCTTTTAAGCAAATGGCAAAATATCCCAGCTACTCCTTTAGAGAACTGGACCAGGTTTTTATCCAACTCACATATGATAACAGGGTTTAATAGTACAAACGTTTCTATACAAAATAGTAACAGAATATTAAGGTAGGACTTTGAGCCACTATCAGTATCTAGCACCCAACTATAACACCTGAATACTTTTCAAAAAAAGATTACTTTTCACTAGTGTTGCACATATACTATCAAGTCATTGGTTTCTGAAATTAAGGCTGATAGTCCTTCCAAAAATACCAATAAAAGCTGTATGAGAAAAAGAAAAAAGATAAGAGAAAGATAGAAGACTAAATTGTATTTCAAGATAAAGGTGTTGTTCACAGTTCAGTATTCAGACATAAATTAATCTAAAATGCATCTAAGAATCTACTCGCTGTGTTTGATATCAGTGTAAGTAGGAAAGGAATGATTACATATAGGCTCTAGTAACGAAAATAAATCAAGAAAGCCCTGATGTTAACTCTTTTGAAAGATGCTCTCACAATAAGTCTACATTTTATTGCAGCTGACAATTTGTGTTGAATATGGAATAGTAATTCAATCAAAACATTCAAGCATCCTTTTTCAAAGCACTTGACATTTCCGCCCAGTATAATAAGTCAGACTGTAATATGTCATCCCCAAAGAATACCTTGTTTAAAAAAATAGCCTTATCTGTCAGATTATGCGCAGCAATGTTATGCAGAACTATTAGTGCATGTAGATGCCTTATGAATGAATTTCAAAAACATGCATCAAACGCTCGAGAAGGATTTAGGCCCTCTCAGAAGGAAGACTTAAGAACATGCAAATACTCTTAGCAGCAGCAAGTTGAGCAGATGTGACTATCACCAACACCACAAGGGCTCTTTCCTCGGCCACCACTGCCAATCAAAGGACAAAGTTAAGGTCCAAGGTTCTAAGAATGTGTAAAAGGAGGAGGATCAGGTGTTTCTGCTATTACACAGCTAGGAACGATAATAACCTGCTGCTGTCCCGCATGGGTAGCATCACTAGGGGTTACACCTCGCAGAAGGCCTGGGTTACTGCAGGGCCTCCTGGAAAGCAGCCCCTGAGCCAGAGGGCCCTTCCTTGGCCATGTCCTCCAGGCAAATCCAGGCACACAGGGTGTAACTCAAGAGCAACTCATCTTTATCAATGGCAAAATTTCAGGTTCACTCTGTGGCGTGAAGACTTCCTTTCTGCTGCTGGAAGGACATTCTCAAGGCGCTTCGGTCCGAGTTGATCTCACCAGGGGTTATCCTTCCTCCTATGACCTACCACCAACTTAAGAAAAAACATCTCTACATGTCACTTCTCCTAAAGGTTGCACTTTTCAAAAAAATCCACCCATCCTGTAACACAACATGAGACACCCCAGAACCACAGGGAAATTTTGTTTTTGCAGGAGAATATCCAATTTGTAACATGGGTATCAAAGAGATTTTCAGACAGGCTTCAATCATTTGGGCTCTACCATTACTGCACTGACTTTTCCCAGAAAACATATTTGCAGTCAATTTGCCTCAACTGCATATTGCTATTTTGTCCAAAGAAACAGTGAGCTTCAAAATCTTCATCCCCCAAAAAGAAGACCTGTAGGTCTTAAAGCAGAAACTCTTTCAAATAGGAGCAATCTGTTGCACACTTAGGCATAAAATAATTGCACAAATTTTACACAAAATTGTTTTTCTCCCTCTAAAATCCCATTTGAACCACATATTTTGAGGGCCTTGCTTTTGCTTTGCCTCATAATTAAGCCCAGAGCATTTCCAAGGAAAGGCACCTGCAGGAATGAGGCCGGCGAGTCCCCGCTCTTTGGATGGTGCTGTGAGCTGGGGCCAGTGCTGCTTCGCCAGGAAAGTGGATCGCGACGAATTTAAACTAAATTAAATTCGCAATTAAGCAATTAATTTGCAATTAAATTCGCAATTTAGCAATTAAATGCTAAAACAGACAAGCTCCAGGGAGCTCTCTCAACTGGACAGAGTAAATAAAGAACTATGCTTGCTAAAATAATTTAGAGAGTCGGGTGATAGATTTGGAGGCCCAAATACACAATCTTCCCCGAAAACTTGTCTGAAAGCAAGTGACTGCCTAAGCTATCCAGAACATTATTTAGAAGCAGGATGCATCTGAATAGAGAATTTAATGTTTAGAAACCTTTGCATATGCCAGAAATGTTCCAGCCCTGGACATGAGGAAGGGAATTCAAAGCATACAGCCGGGTGTGCTTGGTGACACCACCTTGCTCATCTTCAGCTGCTCATCTCTGGCTTTCGTGGATGCTGGAACTCGCCCAAGATGAGTATTGAGTGGGGAGTCTGGGCAGGGAAATGGGATCTCGTGCATCACAAACAACTCCAGAGGAAATTCGAAGTGCTGCTTTGCTAACAAAAACACCAACCTAAAGAAGCTCTGCTGATGGCCGAGCAGATGGCAAACCAAAAAGTTAAGGCCAAAATTTTATTTGAGCATTTGAGCCCAGGAGGACGTGATGCGGGTATGCCTCACACGCAGCTCTGTATCGTAACATGAGTTGCCAGTAAGCAAACGCCTCAGAGATTGGGTGATTTTTGATAGCTTTATGAGCATATTTCCAGCTGGAATTCTCATCCAGAACTCGAATTCTCCTTGCTCTGGAGACACAGGCTCACCCCAAAGCTCACAAAGCCCCTCAACACATGGCCGTATCACCAAACACCCGGGCCTGGTATTGAGCTGCTCCCCTATCACAACTGTTGCCGCTCTTACAAGCACAGCCCTGGGCCTATGTTACTAGTCACCTCGGTGGGAAATCACTTTTGGTTTTAGTTAAGAGGCCACTTCAGATAAACAATGTGATGTACCTGATGTTACTGCCCGAGCACCAGGGTATCATGACTGCTAGATTTGGGGTCACGCTCGTCTTCCTTCCTTCCCTCTCGCTCAGGGCTTCTTGAAGAGACACCAAAACACCACGAGGAGCAGCCAGGAAGGCTTTCCCCAAGAGGACCCATCCAGAGTTATTTCAGCACAGTATCATTATGCTTTGGCAAACAACTTAAAACCCCTTCCCGCCTCTTATCTTAAGTTGCTGTTAAACGCTGCTGCTATCAAGAAATAGGAGGCGGCCCCAGCAAACATCTTGGATCTCCCCATTGCTATTCACCGCGGTACTAATGCACATTACATGTTCAATCCTCCCGTGCTGCTTCTATGACAAAGCTCTTGTCAAAAACAGATTTCATTTTTTCTGTGTATGCACAAATTAGTTATGGATGATTAGCAGAGCATTCACTCTTTTATTTGCTTTGGCGGCGACTTGATCCGTGTTATATTCATGTGAGGGAAGCACTTTATTTTATGTTGATTAAATATGAAACACTGTACTGTTGATAAAAGGAGTCGTGTTCGGGGCTGCATATTACACTGACAAAAGCTGCATGTGCCTGGGCTAACATTTTCTTAAACAAGTTTTTCCAGATTTTTAATTGTGAAAAACTTAATATACAAATTGGTTTCTTCTCACCAAGTCATGGGCATAAGAGCTTTATGTCTTAAAGGAATCTGTTGCCGTCCTAACAGGCAACAATAATTATTGCACGTTCAACAGTAATAGAAAGGAATTCTCAAGAGTTTCAGTTCCTTTAAAAAGCCACTTCTAAGGCCCATCATTTACAGTATAAAACGTAGCCACAAAAGGCTGCAAGACAGAGTAGAACAGAGAGCAAATCAACGTAAAAAATCCTTATTATATGAGAAACATGATGGAAAGGAGGACATATGTTGCAAGCACCAGTTTTGTTGTGCTCTTGTGTTACTGGCTCTGGTTATCACAGAGTACCACATGCCTAAATGCCTGTCTGAGGGGCCTATAAATCTTCTATTTCCATTAAATGCAGCGATAGAGTGACATCATATAGGACACATTTCAGTCCAGCAAGGTATTTAACTTCAAACATGTGATTTAGGTGCAATTAACTCAAGTTCATGAAAGCCATGTGATTAAGCACCTTGTTAAACCCAGGAACAAATTATGAGCCCTTATAAAACAAGCGATGCTATCGCAGGGTTTATGGCACCCGAAAATCCATCCGCACGTGCTCCTTTTAGGCCCTTGTGCGAGAGGGGTTTGGTTTTAGGTTAGCAACACAGCACCACGTGCAGGAGATGCCTCCTAAGGCACAAATCTCACCCAGGCAACCTGGACTCATGCTCCTACAAACTCCCCACGAAGTAGGATGCCGTCATGCTGTAATAAAACCTCGCTGAGCTGCAGGAACTGAGGGGTTTTGGCCTCCTACCAAGGGTGGCTGGACATGATCCTCCATCTTGCATGTAGGCCCTGGGTGAAAGCAAGACCAAGGTGAAAGCTTCCAGAAGGCGTTTTTCTTTGCTTCGGATCACCCAAGAACACGTGAGGGGACAAGCCGACAAACGCTCGCACGTGCTTCCTTGCGTTTATTCCTACTTCCTGGAATGAGGCCAGCGCCATGTAAGCAGGGCACTCCGCACTCCACCCCCTCGCAAAAATTTCTGACTCTTGCTCCTCCGTAGCCAATTTCCTCCTCCTTTGCTGTCTGGGCCTCAGCTTAAACGACAGAAAAGCAAACCAAAACAAAGCTCCACATTCCTGCGCTCCTCTCCAAGGCCCACGTTCTGTGTCTCTACCCCAGGCTCCCTGCGCCCTTCCAAATGCTAAAATTCTCTTGTTTGTAGGGGCAGGACGAAAACCTGCCTGTTCTGTCCCCACTGGGGAGCAAATCCCGTCCCTCTCACGGGGTTCTGAGCGTGTCCTTGGCCACACCGACCTCCTGAAGGAATCCAAAGGGGCTGCTCCCATCTTACGGACACGGCCCATTCCTACCTGCACGTCACCGCCTCTGGAAATACAGGAGCATTTCAGGGCATCACGTAGCCCTGTTTTACGTCTGAAACGCCAAACTGACAAATCAAACTGCCAGCAATTGGACACATGTGACACAATGTCACACATGGCACAGCTTCCCGTTTATTTATACTGTCCACACACCATATTACCAGATGATAATTACACATGATAGTACACATGCATACAAATACATGCAACATACATGCCCTCCCCCCCCACACACCAGAACCAGCTTCAAGTAACATCTATATATTTCTATATATTCTAATATTTTCAATTTAAATGTTATTGCTGCTAGTGCAGCAAGCCATTTCTAGAACATTACATGCACAATTGCCAACATATCTAAGGGTGTCCTATAAGCAAGTTCACATATGGATAAAAAAGCAGAGATTGTGCAAATGGTTTATTAACAAACACTGTTTGCACCCAAAACAAGTATAAAGTAATACAGAGCCACTCTGATGAAAACCTGTTCATCTCCACCTCGCAGCTGCAGAGTCTAGCCAGCTTAGAGAATTAAGAGAATACTCAGTGTTCCTGAACTTAATTCTGGATCCATCCATTGCATTTGGTGCCCGCATCCTGGCTCTCCGGCGCCCACGATGGAGCCGGCCCTTCTCCAAGGGGCATCAGCCGCTCGGTGCCACCTCGGGCGTAATCGGCCCCCGGCAGCGCCGGCCGCGTGAAGGCACTGCCATTATCCAGCTCACATAACTGGAAATTCACGCCTGGCGCTCTAAATTGGCTTAACCAGCAGCATCTGCAGCACTTTAATTAATTACAGCAATTGGTGTACCTTAAAAGCAGACGCACCGATCTGAAATGATAAGGCACTCTGAATAATCAGTGCGAGGAGGAATTAATGCCTCTCTGCCCGACACACAGGCGAGGGGACACAGCCGAGGCAAAACCCTTCCTCTTCGGAAGTCTCGAAATCAAAACCACGAGGCAGGCGGATGGGCACCGTGTAGTCTTGGGTGTGCCCCGTATCACAAAACAGAAAAGGTTTCACATCAAGCTGAGGCTAAAGTTTTTGTGCCAGTCACGAGCTAAGCTGCAGGAGAAGACTCTCAACTACACAAATATATAATAACTTTCCCCTGATATATACAGATCTAAATTAGACTAGCATTAACTGTAAAAAAAACAAGTTGAGATGAAAAATTAAGCAAACAAACAACCTCCCCCCCCACACACACTTTGGTCCTTTCATTTTCAACAATTAGAAAGTTCTACTTAAAAGGATTTTTTTTTAAATAGCTTGACAGGGAAATCCATTTTTTATATCCCGGACACATCTTAAAGCTCTTCTTTAACAGGCTTCATACCAATTCCTGCCGTAACGCAGAACAGCACTATCCAGATTTGTTGCGACTTGTTTCTGCACAATTAGTGATTTAAGGACACATTTTTTTTGTTTGGCTAATTACAACCATGCCACACAGGAATCTGAAGTGCCTTATACGCAGACTGCCCTGAATTTAAACAGTTCAATATTTTTTTATTAGATTAATCAAATTTGATCCTCAAGCCCATGCCCAATTCAGGGATAAAAAACCCCCACCTGGTAATGTGAGGTATTATTAAACCCAGCTTTGCTACTGCCTATTTATGTAAAATATGTATGTTCTCGCCGGGATATGTGATTTTAACATACGATATAGGGGCTTAGGTATACTCAGACACGACGTTTCTATATGGTGCATATAGAGCAATGGCACGCACAAATAAAAGACCTGCACACCAAATGCAATCGTGACGAACAGCCATTTATAAACATTAATCTGGAACTGATATGTGTTACAAAGGCATCAGCCCCTGAGGAGAAAAAATAAAATAAAATGAAGGCCACACTGCAGAAGAAACCTAAAGTATAAAACAATAATTTGTATTTACCACCGATACTGATTCCACCCTGGCACTCATTTCTGAAGGAGACAGATCATAAGTGCACAATGCAAGTTATTCGCTGACTAAATACCAACACAAAATGCTACAATATAAAGGTTGGAAGGATTAGCACAAAAGGTCCCACTCCAAGACAAATGTCTCCTTCATAGTTCAGTTCACAGCCATCATGACTGCTCAGTCAGGCCTGCCGCTCCAGAAAGCTTTGTGTATACCTGAAAACCAAACACGCTCAACACTTGCAAAATGTCTTGTTGATATAAGCATATTTTTTTGGAGGAGATTTTAATTACCACTGTGCTGAAACGGGTTTTTTTTTTCAATGCTGAAAGAGCAGCAAATAGTCACTGTTTCTCCTGAAACAACTTATGCGGGGGGATTACAGCATTACCAACCCGCTGAGGTCTGCACAGGGCTCCCTCTGCTCCTTCTGTCTCTGCTTTCTACAAGCAGAAAGAAAAGCTAAGAGACAAAACAAAACAACAACAACCGCACCTATTTCTTGCATTTGCAATTGCTTTACAAGGTTAGTATGGTTACAGTTATATAATAGCTGCTTTAGAAAAATAACCGCATTATTAGCACTAAAATATACTGTTTTTTTGCTCTAATAGTAAAATTGGAAGGCAATTTTCAAGCAACCCATAGGTCCGTGGCGGGCAGGAGAAGGGGGAAATAAAGGAGGAATGCAGATTTCTAAGTACATATCTGAATTTAAATGCTCTTCCCTAAGATTACACCGCTCCAGTCTGCACTAGACGCTTCACTGTTAGCTGGGCTCTCCTGATCTTCTTCTAACTCCATTTTTCTCCACGGATCAGGTCTTTGGCTTTTTCCAACGGATCACGTTACGACACAGGAGGAAGGGGGCTGCGTTTTGGGGCAGAACGCTTTATCCCCGGCGACACGGCGATTTTTGGACTCCCTCTACTGGCACATTCCAAAACAAGCAGGTGAGGAAGCCCCTGGCCGGGGCAACGGCTCCTGAAGCACAAGGACATGGCCCTTTCGGCCACCTCCGAGCGCAACTCAGCATGACAGGCAGATCCAATCCTGGGATTTTTAACCCCCCAGCAGATCTGGCTCCGATTTCCTTGGCGTGGACCTGGAGGGAGTGACTCGGAGTGCCTGGCTCCGCGGGTGCTGGCTCTGCCACCGCATTGCTCCCTGTGCGCGGGCAGGGATGCGGGAAGCCATCGCCGGGCCTCGGCTCCGCTGGAGCACCCCAACTTAGCGCAAAAGCAGCCCGAGCCGCCCCTTCTCCATAAGCCCGGGCTCCCTGAGCCATTTTATATGAAAATTGTATCGTTCTAAACACCACCCGCACAAGCAGCATTGTTTGACACGGTGCCATTTTGATGATAAATTGCAATCTACAGCTCAAATAATTCTACCCCGGGATTAACATTTCAGAGACTGAGCCCGAGATTATATGTGGGGATCTCGAATTTCATCATCTCCCTTCGGCACAATGGCTTATTCTTCCCTTTTTCATCTATTGTCTCGCGAAGGGTCAGGACAGCTTAGCCTTGCCGCTCCATTCATCTCCTCTCCCTGCTCAGCAGCCACCTCGCCGGTCTCCCCGTGCTCTCCCGTGTTGCTCGCGCTAATGAGGGACATCCCCAAGCGCAGGGTGCCATCAAGTGGCGAGCGCGCGGCGGCGCCCAACGAGACAGGGTTCCGCTAGGACATGCCGCTCGGCACCAAAATTCACAGGTTTGGGGGAGATTTGGGCACCGAGGGGCCCTGCGTGATTTGGCTCCTTTATTTTGCCATTTGGTACTTAGCTGGTAGATCGCCTCCAGCCCTCATTTTCCTGCTGCCCCATGGGCCTTCCCAGGTCAAACATAGCCAAAAACCATTTCATATTTAACTACTTTCTGGTAACACACGTGCTGCGTATCCCAATCCAAACTTGCCTGCTACTCCAGTGAGCCTAAACACAACCCATTTGTCCCTGAAAGAAAGCTCTCCCGAGCACACTGAGACCAAAAGAGGGAAGTGGACCCAATTTTACATGTGAAAACCCATTTTGCCTTTCAGAGATCAGGGGCATCTCTGCTGCTGCGGGAGATGTTTCCTACTGGATTCATCTTGTGCCATGGGACACAGGAGTGTTTTGCTTGATGGGGGTGAGATGCAGTAACTCAAGAGCACTCCGTCGGATCTGGGCACGTTGTGGCCATCAACACCAGAAGATTTCCTTCAAAGAGCATTTTCCAGCTTGCAGTTGCAAGGAAAATGCTTGCAGTTGCAAGGAAAATGCAAGCAGAATGTAACGGATAGAGGTGGGCACAATTCTCTACCTTTCCCAAAGGGTTTGGCTCCAAAACGCAGCAATCTGGCCACAGCCGCGCCAGCGCCACAGCTCACGTTTTGAGGACGCCACTGACTGTGTTTTCCTCTTGCCAGAGAAGACTCCTTGCCAATAAGGTAAATTATGAACGTCCCTCAACGATGCCATGGGCACCTTTGGTGGAGCAAAGGGGTAGGAATTTGCACTGCAGGAGGTTGTTCCTCAGCATTCTTATTTTTCTCCCTCACAGGCAGGTTTCAAATCCCACCTTCGCGCTTGTGTTGGTGACGTGGCCACAAGCCTGATGCCACCAGGAGCTCCCACTCATGCTCCATGCTAAACCCAAGGGGTCACTTTATGGCACTTCATTCACACGTGGGATCAGTCCAGAATGAAGCACACGTGGAGGGGACTGTCTGAAATGGCATCAATTAAGTCCTGGAGGTCAATTAATTGCAGTTACATTAAACTCTATTAACCCAGCTAACAACCTAAGATAAGAGACTGCAGGCAATAACATTCAGAGCAATCCCCTTGCCACACGGTTTTCCTAAAAATAAAGCTTTCCAGGAACGGAAAACTCTTTTTCTGTCAGCCGGTCAGTGATTCTGTTTTACTGGAGGCCACTATTTTTAAATAATATGCCCTGCCTTAAGTTGTGACCACTTGCAAGTACAACCCTACTCAATTACATGAGGTCAGGCAACATCTTACAGAATAAGGGCTATTCTGATTGCCTTTTAACACATTTCTGTACTTAGAGCACACGCAATTGTAAGGTATTATCTCAAATCCTGTGACACGTTCAGCTTCCAAATTATCTGCTTTTGAAGGTGACTTGCATCAAAATATATTTTTCATTAAATGGTGCTGGCCTTTTTCCTCATATTGGGTGTCTAGCACTACGTAATTTCCACTACATGGATGCAATATATGCTGCTTTAGCACTGCATGGCTGCTGGGTCCAAAATGAGATTTCTCTCTCATAATGTTGTCCCAGCGAGCACCATTTCAAATAATGACATCCTGAATGGCATCAGGGGCCAACAGATACTTGTGTATGTGTATAAATATAAAAACGCACTTGAGCACGTAAAACCAGGAAAAAGTAGCATGCTGAACAAGCTTAAAAGCAAACACTTTTCTATTAAAAGACAAGTTGGCCAACTCAGCTTATGCCTGGAGTATGATTAGAACCCCACTGCAAAACAATTACCAAGAAACTACTCGATATTTGATGTTTGAAAAAGAAAAGACCTCATGCAGACTCTGTCTCTTGTGAGAGCTGGCAAGTATATTTTACTGCTGATTTTCTATGAATAAACATATGCTAAGAATTGCTGGAACACACTGCTGGTTTTAAACGTGCCTAATGTAGGAGTATTAGAGGTTTGCTTCCAAAACTGCCTGCCTTGTTTATCAGCTTCCTCCCTCCAGCTGTCAAGGGACACCACTGACAGCAACGCGGATGCGCTGGCTCGCATGGCACTTCTAGCGGGAAATAAAACAACAAAAAACGTGAACAAAATGGTGCTAGCAATTTAGGAAACAGTTGTACTTTACCACTGCAAATCAATAATAACCGTAAAAATTATATGTCATCAAACTCATCTCACTGGACGTGTACAGCACTTAGTGAGCTTATAAAACTAGAGGGTAATAACCAGGCTATTCTGTGCAACTCCCAGCACTCTCCTTTCTGCAGCTTTCATTTGTGAGACCCCCTCATGTAACTGTAGCACAAATATCAGAAAATAAGATTATTTCTCCTTTCTTAAGTTTCAAACTGAAACACTAATACCGTTCTTGCAATTGATTTCTAATCTGGAGGCATTGGCAAGTATTTTTGGTCACTTCATCTACTGCAGTTATTAGTATTGCATCAGAAAATATTTGCCACGTGAAGCATAGTTTAGGCACTGCGTTTCATTTGGGAGATAGAGATCAACCAAAAGAATTATTACTATTTTCGAAAAAACACAATAGAAGAGAGTTGGACAGATTAAAAAAGATCCATGCTCCAGTGATTCAAGATAAATACAGAATTAAAAGTGTAAAAAGTGAATATGGTGTTAAAAGTTCTCTTATTTAAATAAGGAGTGATGTTCATCTCATAGCTGGTGTTTAACAGATCATTACATATTAATGATGCAAAGGATGAGCAACACCTCAATTTCTGGCATATTTTTGCTTTGTCCATCACAAATGACGAATACAACTGAGTATTTTCTTATTTTTCAGCATCTGGTGGAAACTTTCTGCAGCCAAACCCTACCCACCACGTATTCCCTCCCTTGCTCCCACCATAAACAGGTCAGCCCATCTGAAGTCTGCTGCACATTTTGCTCCAAAAACCTAATCTCAGAGATTTCTGAGCTTGAACAAAGTGCTAAATCGTTAATGGAAGCAGAGACTAAAAGTAAAACAACTTTTCTGATTCTCCATTAAATTCAAAGCAGAGCAAGAGTGAGATGGCTGACAAAGCAGCATTTAATTCCTCGCTGTATCTAGACCAGAATATCCAGCCAAATTTACACAGACAGTCACAGTTCACATAATCACATACAGCAGAATATGACAGGGGAATTAAAGGACCAGGAAAGCATGTCTGAACTATGAGCTTCCTACTCTAAATGTATTAAATGCAGACATTTAATTCAGGAAAAGGCTGACCTGGTTGTTTCTTATTTTAAGCCAAAAATATATTTCAAGCAGAAAATACAAAACGAATGGTATAGCATTTTTGATTATTTTCTTTAATAAATCAAATAGCCAATTTAAACTGAAGCTCCCATAGGCTACAAAGATGCACTAGGAGAGATAGCCAAGAATCTGTAATAAATTCTGGGATAGCAGCTGATGAGCAAATAAGCAATCATCTTATTCTCTATGCCAGTCGCCTTTCCCTGGCTTCTTTTTGCCCACGGAGTTGATAGTATTATTTAAGAATTTAAATTCCCTGTGCTATGGTGGCACTTTTCTCTAATTGTTCATTTCTAGAAACAGGTATGAGGCTTTGCCACTTGGCTCTGTGCTGTTATTCTGGTGGAAAGCAAAACTTACTCCCTTCGAAGCCAGTGTAGCTACTGCAATAGGGTGAAGCTAAATACCCAGCTCAAATCCTAATTTTTACCACCATTATGGGCTAATCGCTGCTCAAGCTCCTGGGAACGGGCTTTTCTTGAAAAGTCTCATTTGGAAAATATTTAAAGCTGTATCTAACAAAAATTCACTCCTCTTAATACCTCATTTTATTATATTGCATTAATAAAAAAGTCAAACCTCAACTTTAGAACCAAACTCATTTTTACATGTCCTTTATCTGCCCTCTTCTTCCTACTGATTTCACATTATTTATTAATTATTACCCATATTTGTGTTGTCACATCAAAAAATAGAGCAGACGGCTATTTTAGGAGAGGAAAACCACCCCAGCCCATGAAGGGTTCATCATGCTTTGGGGCGTTCAAAAAGGAGAAAAAATCAAAAGCAATCACAGAATTTCTTAGGGAAAGACTAGAACAATACATTTGATCCAATAAAATGAAATCAGATTGTGCCAAGTTTTCTATAACTTTTTTGTGATGTTTCTTTCATTCTGAGGCTCTGCTCATGTTTGAGCTCAGGATGGTTCAGAAACGCAAAGCCTCTTCTTGGGTTAAGGCTCTCAAAATCATGCAAAAGCAACAGGCAAAATGAAGCAACCTCATTTTTCAGTTTAGATTAGTCATCCTATATCCATTTGCTGTAAATCAATAGGAACATCAACACCTAAACAGCTCTCCTCTCCTCTCCTCTCCTCTCCTCTCCTCTCCTCTCCTCTCCTCTCCTCTCCTCTCCTCTCCTCTCCTCTCCTCT
>VWPW01015197.1:553714-588957 GCA_013389825.1 Crypturellus undulatus
CTTTCCTTTCCTTTCCTTTCCTTTCCTTTCCTTTCCTTTCCTTTCCTTTCCTTTCCTTTCCCTTTCCCTTTCCCTTTCCCTTTCCCTTTCCCTTTCCCTTTCCCTTTCCTCCTTTCTTTTCTTTTCCCCCTCTTTTCAGTTCAGCAATTTAGTTGGATATATTTTCCCAGAAAAATTTAAAGCTTGGATGCCTCTCATACAAGAATACATCTGAGATGTTACAAAGCCCTGTCAGTTCAAAGGGGTGGCTTTTCAATAAAGATAAATCTGTAGGAAATCAAAAGGAATTTTATTTTTCTGACAAGTCTTTGAGATTCATCACTTTAAAATGCACTATTAGAGGGAGTCCTAAAAAGGGAGGTCAAAAAACAAAACAAAACAAAACAAAACACAAAGGCAGATCTACAGACACGTAGCAGCTCTGGAAACCTCAGGACAAGAGCTGGAAGAGGTTGAGGGCACCATTTCTCCTGAGTGACAGAGCAGGACACTTATGGGAATGAGTCCTTGGAAAGAGGATGCTAATGCTCCGTTAATGCAATCACCAGAAAGAAAATCCCATTGTAGTTGATTAGTCAAGAGGCGAGAAGGAGAAAGGGGCCTCCACACACACCGAAGGCAGAATCTGCTCTCTGTATCCATAAGCGGCAAGGCAAGAGACAGCGGTCTAAGGCTGTGTCGACAGAGACTGAGCCTAGAAACATCTCCAATGGTTGGACAAGGAAGCAGCGATGCCATTTCTACACATTTTCTAAAAACCTCTTAGGCAAATTTTATCAAATTTTATTTGCTGCTTCAGGCAATGGGACAGACTAGATGAGGTTCCTTTCAGTCCAAGTTTTATGATTCTTACACGACTTTTCAGGAAGAGATGAGGACCTGCCCTCTGCTCATCTGCAGAGCTGGCAAGGCTGGGACGTCCTCTGTTAACAGCAAAGATTACAATCTAAAGGGCTGCCACATAAAAAGAGGATAAAGTCGTGATTGCCACTGCTTTGATCACATCCTATACTATTGGGAAGCATATATATATACACACACACACATATATATATATACACACAGGCACAAAGGTGTGTGGAAGGACAAGGAATGGGAGAGAAGATGGACATGTCCAGCATGAACTTTGCAGTATGTTAGGCAGGCATTCCTTATCTATTAGAGGAAGAAAATCAGGGCTTAGAAAACATCTCTACAGGAAGATGGAAAAATTATTTCATATATCATATCCTTAACTTTTGAACAATCCTAATTTTTCAGTTTCCTTTAAGAGCATTATAAGTGCTTGTCTCCAAAGCTGCCGCACAGGTAGAAGAAGGGTCCATCCTCAGAAGGACAGACCTTATATCTTCTATACTCTTTGCATGGTGAGCAACCCACGCACTGAGCATGCTAAGAGACAAATGATGCTCTTGTGACTTGAGCTACACTTACATGAGACAAAAGTCTTGTAGGTAAAGCCAGGAAGAGCTTCCAGATATCAGAACAACCCCCAAATTTCTCTGCAGTCAGTAAAAAGAGCAGTAAAACAACCACTCCTCTCTCCTGTTTCTTTCTTCTGCCATTAGCTAGAAAACGTCCAGAGAGCAAGAGATACATCCCAAACACAAGCTTAACTAAGCTCTTTGCAGCCTTCCTTCCTGCCCCCATGATCTTAACGCTGTTTGGGAGTTTCTCACTGGAGCTTGTACCATTTGCTGCTAAAGGGGAGGTTTTTGTTGAGCAAAAGTATGTCAAGAAACCCAAGAAAACAATTCATGAAGAAGAAATCAGTGCTGAAGAAGTGACACTGCAGGTTGGGGCTCAAGCAGTGGAAGGAAAAGGGTGAGGAAAGAGCTGGTTCATATTCCTCTGCGTGAGGAATGGGAGCAAGAATAAAACCTCTTCACAAGAGAGGAAGGGATTGGTATTTTTAAGTGAGAGATGACTAGTCATTGCTCTCTAAATGAAGCAGACAAAACTAACTTAAACTAAACCTCAATGGGTTGAAAATCTATCTCCTCTTTAAAGCACGGCTATATCTTATCCTAAGCTAGAAAACGTGGAGGAGAGAGATGGAAAAGGCTTTTTTGAATTTGGTAGTAAACCCCTGGTGGTCTCAACTGGAAATGAGTATCATCTTAGCTGATCCTTGCTCAACCATATAAAAACAATCTTGAACACTGACTTCTAACTGCCTTCATATTTTAATGTAAGCTCTGAAGAAAGGTGTTTTGCTAAAACGCAGATTGCTGCGTGATGAAAGGGCTTCCTATTCCGTAAACTTGCTGGTCCACGGTGTTTAGTTTTGCTAGTATTGCTAGCTACCATGTAAGGAAAGTCCTTCAGGGAGCCTAGGTGCAAAAGAAGGACAAGCCCCAGAGGACTGGGTCACAGCTGTGACCATCCTTGACGGATCTAGAAACGAGCACATTCCTTGAAGAAAACTGGAAAGCTACAGGTTAAGCCTGGAAGTGATAAACGCCAGATTAACTATCTTGCTGGCTCCCAAATCTGAGATAAGCAGGTGTTTTGTGCCCAGGTCATCCAGTGGTTGGATGATTTATCCCTATCTGAAATAAAAAGATGAAGGTATCTTCATCCACCACTAAGCGGAGCTGTTACTCTTGGAAAAGATTCCCTCGGCGCTCCCGAGCCGTGTGTGCAAGGCAGGGCTGGCTTCCTCAGGGGCCCAAAAGCCAAAGCCTCTTCCCAGCCCCGGAGCATCCCATTAGTTCGGAGAGGGCTGGAGCACAAAGTGAGCGTGGGCAGGCCCCTGCCAGCCCCACATCCCGCAGCAACATCCCTGGAAGTGGGACGGGCACAGAGCAGACCCCATCCTCTTGTTCTTGGGAAGCGACCGCAGCGGGTCCCCCCTCTGCACCCAACCTCGGTTTTCTCCTTTCTAAAGGAAAACTGGGAAACTTCTCCCTGAAAAGCAGTATTCCAAGCTGAAAAGGGTGTGCATGGCGGCTCTGGTTGGGCAGATGTCATAATCCAGCTCTAACTTGTTCACTCCGCTGCTCATAGAAAAATAATGTGTCATAGCCCATAAAACATGAGTCACAGTCCAGCTATAACTTGTTTACTCCACGGTTCCAGAAAAATAAAGCAATATATAACTTACAGGACAGGGAAAGCATTTCGGCCATGTAGTGTAGCACTCCTTCTCCTGTATTTTAATCAAGATGTAATTATTTTAACAAGTCTTTATTTTTATTACTACAGAACAAAGTTTTAGCATGGTTCAGCTGTTCAAACCTTTTCAGCATTCAGGCATCCTTTAATCTTTTAAATCATGAAGGCTTACATGGGTAAGAAGTAAAACATAACATTCCAGCTTACATTCTCGATGACGAACGTCCATTCTTTGTCTTCAAACTCTTCAGCGTGGGGATCCTAGAAAAACAGAACAGAGAACTTGAGTCTCAAAATAATGCAGGGGGTAAGAAAAGTGTATTTCAGCCAACATTTTCAGAAGAAAATTCATACACGTATCTTTACACACTGAAGATGTTACAAGAGAATACTTCAGCCAGGGTGCAGGCTTTGATGGATGTCAATAAGGCGATAAGGAAGTGGGCAAAATCTGAAGAATGATAAAACAGAGATTCCTGTCCCTGTGGGCTGTTCCGCAGACTCCTCCAGAGCAGCCTGGCTGCAAACCCGGCAGGAGGAGGTTGCTGTTTCGCCACACCCTGGGAAACACCGGCTGCGCGCGGGGAAGCCGAGCCGCGTCCCTGCACACGTTGTACGAGCAGCACCACTGGGATCTGCGAATGGAACTGCTACCACCGTAGTGACACCTAAAACACACACTAAAAATGCACCACCCCAACAATGTGAATCGATATGAACAGCTGCTACTAGAAATCTTAAAATATGATTTTTTCTAAGGTCTTAAAAGCAACTGAGTATTTTACATCCTGCAAATGAGTGTAAAAATACACACTGTACTGCTGGCCATAATGATATATGGGCAACTGGATACACGCTCATATTATGTCTGGATATGCTCATATTCCCATTGATGTGCTGGTAAATATCAGATTAAGTAATTATATACTTCTTGCATTAATCAGCTTTGTAGAATGATGTACTGTGTAAATAACATGCAAGATCCCTGGTTGCTGTAGACTAGTTCTACACAGATTATCCATATTCCAGCTATTAAATACTTAGCACTTTTCATGAGTTAACCTGGGGCAATTACCTCTTTAATTTAATATTGCTTCCTCTGATACAGCAGAAAATGATATAATGAGATTTAATGAGATCATTAATCATTTTATGTTTTAATAAGCTAGTCTTTAGTGACTGAATTCTTTAATATTTCACCCAGCTCTATTTTTTGCACAGCTCTCCCAAAAGCCAGTAAGATGAGCTTGTGGGTTTACCTAAAACTACTTGCAAAGTCAGGCTGTATTTCAGCTCAGGTAACAAATCAAACAACTTTGTTTAGTCCATGCAAGGCAATAATCTAGAAAGAAAACAAAAACTCTCCTATTTACAGCAATAATGCTGACTCACACCTGTGAAGGCTACAGGATCAGGGGGTTTGCTGTGTATTTTTGTATACTGGAAACATCTCTGGAAAAAAATGAATTCTGTTATATGAACCACAAACTCCCTACTGATCATCTAGAGGAAAAACGGACAGGAAGAGCTTCAGGTGCTTGTCCGAGTGATGCTCTAAGGAACACGCCAAAATTCAAAGAGGGTGAAAAATGCTGAAATGTGGCCATTTTGCATACACGGAGCATATTTCATATTTTAAGACAATTAAATGCAAACAAGGAAGAACTGGGATGTTTTTTAAAAGGCTGCGTTTCTTCTTGGCCTTTTAAGATGCCTCAGAAACAGACAGCCCTGAGTTTGTATATATATAAATACACACCCCTCCTTTTGCAGCACAGCGCAACCATACTGCAAGGCTCCACTCTTCTGGTTCATGTGCTTTTATTAGAAGCTCAAGGGGCAGCAGGCACTTTCTCCCCAAGCTCAGGAGATATTTTGCTCCTCACCACCTTAAACCTGGCCCAGCTAAAGCTTTCCCAGCAACTCGCAGCCACCGCCTTGAGACATCTTGATGCTCAGCGAGCTCAGTCCTGCAACCGCGACCCCAGCACTGGGACTGCTGCACGTCCTCAGTGTTTCTGCTTAGATCTTTGAAGCTGCAGAAGATTCAGAATTTGACCCAATTCTTGTCAATGCTCTTTGCAGAGGTTTGATTAGTCTGGAAAAATCACCTACCTCTGGTTTATTTCCGCGGATTTCCATAAAGCCAGGAGCTCCAGGTAAACTGTCAGACTTGTCCCTCTCCATCCCTGCTCCACAGTCCACACTTTCCTCTCCAGCATCTGGGCTGCAGAGGCTAAAAGGCTTCATTTCTTTTTAATGGTTTCTATTACAGGGTTTCTAAAACTAGGCCCACACAAAGCCTGGAAATTGTATTTGGCATGAAAAGATTTCTGTGCTTTTCACATCCCTGAGCTCATGACTTTTGTGCGGGATGCAAAATGCATTGGCTATGCTGCAGTGCAATGCCAGAGAATACCTCTGTGGTAAGGTAAAATACGATAGATTTTGATCACTATTAGAAAGGAATGACCTTTTGGCAATTATTTCCTGCACTACCACAGAAGAGCTAAAACTCAGCCTGTGCCCTGGGTAGTACTCCATAGTACTAAGATCAAGGGACAGGGATAGGGAGTCTGCACGATGCTATTTCCCACCCACACAGCCTGTCGCATGTATTACACTCTGCTTAGGAGAGTAACTCTGCATCTGGGAAGGAGGGCATGCAGATTAGTCACCTTATTTTATATATACACATGTGTGTAAATTATCTATATAAAGTGAGATATATTTATATCATACATAAATAGGTGAGTCCTGCTAGTGCACAGTGTGGAGGACATGGCCAGCATCGCAATCAAAACACTGCCTCAGCTTCCAAAGGAGCTGATATGAAGCTTTTGGGAGAGGCAAATAGGAATGGGAATAGTTCCAACAGCGCAAGCCTCCTTTTATGATTTTGGAGTAAATATTTCACTCAAGGTATTTATTTTTGTGTGCTTAAAAGCATATCTCTTTTTGATGTTAAAAAAAAAACATCAAAACACTGTTTTAATCCCTCCCCCTTTTTTTTCTTTCTCTTTTTTCTTCAAATTTTGCAATGCAGAGCTGGTAATCTTTGCCTTTTGCTGCAATTGCTAAACAGCTTGCCCAGTAGGACACAGGGTTTATTACGTGAGTGTTTTCTGTGCTACAGCGAAGCAAAGTCCAGGCCTCTGCCAAAAGAGCAAACGTCCCCGCTTCAGGAGAGCAGTTTAGGCTGAGCGATAATGACGCTGCAATTTAAATCCTCCAGCACAAGGCACATATTCAGTCCGCTTTGCTAAAGCATAAGGCTTCCTTGACACTAAGAATTCCTCCTTTAAAAGCTCTCCCGACTGATATATGTCCGTGTTTGCACAGAAAAAACACACAGACGTAAATACAGAGGCTCTCATATATGACAGCTAAACCCTGCTTATGTACGGACTCTAAAAATGAACTTTTGGAGTGCAACCATGGAAACAGTGAAAAATGTGAACTCGGCTAGCTTTTCCGGCATTTGTAGGGCTTTCTATAGAAGAACTGCAAACACTGGGCTTAAAAAACACAATGGGGTTATTGTTTCCCAGTCCTTCTTTCTTCCCATTTTGGTCAAGAATGCGAGGACATGACACACAAATGCAGAACAGGGCAAGAAAGAAGTGAAACTTCCAGATCAGCTGGAACGTTCTATTTAATTAGCACTGTAACTAGCTAGATGGATGGGAGCTAGAACCAGATAGGGAAGGATGAATCAGTTCATGTTCCCACTCAATGCTTTTCCTTAAATGACTCCAGGGCAACATGCAGCTTTAACCGGCAGCCCTGAATGAAGCAAAAAAAGAGTTTTTGTTTTTATTTTAAAAGAAAATTTCCCCAGGAAGGCTCAGGACCTCCTCAACGCGTCATTCTGCTTGATTCAAGGTGACAGAGACGCTGTTAGGAACAAGCTGGCTCCCAAAACAGGGACGTACAGATAAGGCCTTGCTATCCATCCCCTTGTCCGAGCACATGTGCTTTCCTGGCAGTTCTCGAGTGTCGCTGGTGACGGCTGGAGAGGCCGCTCTTACCGTTCTCATCAGCACTCGAGATGGCAGCTTCTCCCCTAACGCTGCCACTGACACATTTCAACAGCCACTTGGGAATGCGGAGCCACGACCGTGTGAACCACTTCCCAAAACACAGAGCTGCCTATTTGGGAGCCTGCTCTTTCCCTCCGCTCCGCTTCTGCTGCAGAAAGCGTTACGACATGCGCTAACCCATGTGCAGTAATGTGCACCACGTGCAGTAACGCAGCACCTGCAGCCAATTCACGCCGGCGGATGCTCCTCTCCTGCCCATGCAGGACACGACATTGGTCTCTTTCGTCACCCCAGCCCAGCTGCCAGGCCCAGCTCTCGCCCCTGTGCACCCTGTGATGGGAGGGCAGAGACACAGACTCATTTCTGGGGAGAGGGGAGGCAGGGAGAGGACCCAAGAATCCATCTGTCTGCAGGTGCTGGAGAAAGCTAAGAGCATCGTAATACCCAGCGGTGGCTTCAGAGGCCCCTCTCCTCCATCCCTATCTTGTTGTGACCCTCACTCCAACAAGTTCCTGAGACTACGCTACAAAATACATCCTCAAAGTGGTGCAGCTAAAAATAAGTGGGGGACAGCAGCAGACAGGAGGCACTCTTACCTCCAAAGTCACATCGCAAAACTGCAGCAAAAAGAAATCTCATTTTACAGCTCTTCCTACAACATGCTATAGTATTCACAGTCAAGAATTATGCACGTTTCTGCCTCATTTTAAATGGTAAAAATATTAAATAACAGCTCACGTGTTGCATAACCATATTGAGTAGATAAGCAGTGTAGTCACATAATGGTGTTGGACTTCTCAATCCAAGCAGCAGCCCTTGAAGCATGTAAAGGCAAACAGTTTTTGCCAGTGAACTTTTGAACCTTAGTGAAGAAAATGGGCTTGTTGGGAGACAAATTTATGATAGTTCACGCCACCAGCAACCTGGGATGCTTCACCCCATTGGCCATCCCAAGAACAACAACAAAAAAAACATAAGAGAGGAACCCCCTTTTTATGCTTAATGAACCAAGAAACAAATTCTCATTCTAAGGCTAACGAGGAACCACTTTGAGCAGTTACTCAGAGGAGCCACAAAATATAAAATAACACTGTTTTACATTATTATAATACCACTGAAATATGAATGATTAAAAAAAAATGTTGCTGTTGTCCTAAGCTGTAAAGGGTGCAATTTATAAATGAGAGCAGCTAGAATGTAGCTGGAGACAGCAGAGCAAAGAACCAACAGGGACTGAGTAATGAAAGTCCCCAGAGTCCTCAGCCCACAGGACAGCCTCCCACACTGTCCTATATGCAGAGCTGCACTGCTTATCTCTGTGCAGAAGGGACTTTGCCCAGTGCTAACTGAGTAGTAAGTCCCAACCACTGTCTTCTCTCCCTGCTTCACGGGAAGGGAGATGAGTACTTTAAAAAGCAGAAAAGCAGGAAGCAAAGTGATTATTTTTTTAAATACATCACCTAAAATTCCCACAATACACTACAATTGCCTGCCCTACTCAGTTGTTCCACAGCAGATCCCAAGTCTGTGATGTTTGTGTCATGTTGTAAATACTATAAAACTCAGAGCTGGATTCCTCTCCATAGGCAACAGTACAACCACTGTACTGCAGCTTAATAAAGCAGCCCAGGAAGGGCTGCTCTGAGGTCTCCTGGCTTGCAGGATTTAGGGAAAACGGATCAGGCTAAAACCTATGCCAGGTCAGACCTCTGTGCAGCAAACTCTTACCCTGTATCAAACACTGTGCAAATGATGAGCCATGAGTCAATTCAGTGAGATATACCAGGGTGTTTGTTCAGCTACAAGCACAAGCTCTGGCTTGGCACCCACCACAGTTCTCTCTGGAATTTAAACTCTGGACCTAAGGTTGTGAAGCTAATGAGACTTAATAAAATCAACAAGATTACACCTTTTGGAATGTAATTTGAAGTTCCCAGGCAGCGTTGATTCATATGGTGCATGTGAAATGAGAGAAGATTACGCTTTACTCACATACCTTGAAAAGAGTCACGGTGATTTCCACGTTCTCAGGCACAGGCCACACCACCACGCCGCGGTACGGATTCTTGATTCCGGGCTGCCAGCTATGAGCCTAAAAGAAGGAAAGAAACAGTTCTCTTAACACCAACATAAAAGCACCACTGGACTCCCATGAGACCACTGTTGATAGATGCAATAGTTTCTGACACCAACAAGGCTGCTGTCTGCGACACACGACGCTACTGACCCCGTAACAGCCATCCTTAAGAATGTGATGAAGGAAACTCAGTTCGTTACCACGAGTTTCTCTGCAAGGTCCCTTGCAAGGTGCTGTGCACAGATCAGGACATGCAGAACGATGCAGAAATGAAAGCCCCAAGGAAAGACAGGGCTTCCTTAACCAGTCAGGCTCCGTTTTGTCCTTATCCAGATGAGGAGATGCTTTCCTTTAAAGAAAACATGAGCAGCAAAAGCACATTTCACAGGCATAGCCCTCCTCAGGCTTAAATAAAAATGTCTTTTTGACCTAGCACAGAAAGAACAAAGCAACATAAGAGTGCAGGCTAAATGCTACTAAAACGTTTAACTCTTAAGAATGAACATGCTGGGGTGTCTGCAACTAGAAAAGATCATGAGAGAACACAGGAAAAATCCCAAGAACTCGCCTGTCTTTGAATAAGCAGTCTGGATAGATGAAAGGTCTGTGTTTAAATTGTAAGAGCTGTTCTTGAAGAACCACGTGTGACCATTTCTAGCCTAGGGCCAAATATGCTTTTTTTTCCAAGCTTACCTTAATGCATTTTGTGATGTGAGACACAAACGAGGGAGGGAAACTGATACACAGCCGATTGCTGAGCAGCATGGGTGTTACTGAAAATTTGTTGCAGTTTTCATTAGGGAAAAAATGTAGAGTGTAGATGCTGTTATCTGAAGCCAAGTAGGCAGGCTTTTTTCCCCTCCAATTTCTGCAGCATCACTCTGTTCCTGAAGTCCTGTTCAACATTCAGAACTCCAGATTAAAATTCCCTATCAGCGCAAATTATTGCTAATAACAAAGCTAGGAGAGTTTGCATCTCCGTTACCCCAAGGTAATCGCTCACATGAGGGCAATAATTCTGAATGGTTCTGGGTGTCCTAAGCAAAGCATATTCTGGACGCCAAGATCACATGCAGCAGCCCCATAAACACACACAGGAGTACACACACACACACACATATATATACACATGAACGATTTTCTGTTACTGTAATTCTTCGGGCACGCCACTGAAAGCGTGTTGTTAGAGCCTGCTCTGGCTTTGCAAAATGCAGACTATACCACCCAAACAGTGGGACGGAGCAAGAGAACATCCGAGCTGAGTGCCTGGGCTGCCGGCGGGGGGGAAGGCGAAGCTGGAGAGAGGGCAGAGAGCAGGTGAAGGAGCAGGATGATAACACACCCCTATGCTGCAGGTTGCAGGCAAACTTGGTCTATACTAAATACCCTTGGAACATAAACCTTTGCTTTGGTACTTAAACCTTTCAGGCCTCAGATGCAAACTGCCTGCGTTTTTGGCCCCCTTGTTGAGAAAGACTGTTTTTGCCCAGGTTCAGGAAAGCCGGTTCCTAGGCAGTCCTGAGCAGCATGTCCAAGTCTCCTCCTCACCTCAACTTCCAGTTGCGCTGCACCTTCCAGACTCACCTTTCCTCATGCCCAACTATTCACCTGCCATTTCCAAATACGGAAAGAGGAGCTACAGAAGGGTCCATCAAAACATCTCATAAACAGAGCAGAACTGGGAACATGAATGACACCATTCAACCTGCTAGATACCTGTGCCCAAAAACACAGATATTCCCTTTGCCTATGTGAAACTCTTTCCTAACCTCTTAAAGGCCAAAATATTAAGTTATTCCAAGAGCCTGCCTTCAGAAAGGCTTTATGTTACTCAGCTACCTGCTTCATCTCCCCTTCATTACTGCCCACATCTCTCTCTGTAATCCAGTATAATTGCAAATTAGGCTCCTGCAAGGTCCTAGGGTCGACAATCTTTTAGCCTGCTGAAAGTTATGCAACAGTTTGTATTTAGGAATCAAAAATGTGCTCCCCTACAACCAAGTTCTCAATATTGCTAAAAAAGCAGGAGTCAGACCCAGTCCTGCCATTACTCCTCACCTGCAGCTCCGGCAGCGGCTTTGCTGGGAGCCAATTAAGCTGCCACTTTTTTAAGCTGCCCGCGTATCTCCGCACCCGACGTCCCTGCGGACGGGTGCTGACAACCTGGAGCCAGCTGTGCTTGGAAAGAGAGCCGGTCCGGGGCCTCAGAGCGGGCTCGGGAGCACAGAGCAAGTCGTTCACTGTCAATTCGGTGCTTGCTCGCTCACGGGAGTCCTGGGATTCCTGATTCCTGCTCCTCTTCCCTCCAGACCCTGGCCTTACTGCCAGGAGAGATGACGCTCAGATAAGCAGCAGCGATTTAATTTCCCTTTCTCATCAGTCATTTTCTGTTCTCGTTTAGGGGGCTTCTTTATAAAGAAAGAAAAACTGAAAGCCTGATTATTTTCCTCACAGTTTTCCAGCTCTTTTAGTCACTGCACTTCAGAATGCCATCAGAATTTAAGTGTTGGCATCCCTGGGGAACAGTGATGCTCTTCCTCTCTGTGTCCACTTATCCAGCTGGGAAGGCTGTGTAAAACAAACCTGCAATCAACTTCCTGCAAGCCTAAAAGGCTCTACAGCAACCATTAAAATGACTCATCTAATTTTGAGTGCTTGTCTTTGTAACCTTAAGATCTTTGGCCAGCCTTTCCTTGTTTTAATAATAAGCAAAGCACCCCCAGAAGTGCTCCCCGTCCCAGCTCACCTGTTCCTGCTCCCCTGCATTTGAACAACTCTCCTTACAGCTTCAGCAAGAGGATGGAAATCACAGGGAAGGCGCCTGCTTTTCGGCTTTGATACCAAAGGGTTCTTTGAAGAACAATTGTCAGGCTCTTAGCAAAAAGTGCAAATTTGATTCTTCAGAGCTGTATAATCTGACCAGAAACCTGCAGGAGTTCACAGGAATAGCAGAACGCACCTCCTTGACATCTTGGCAACATCTCTTTTCAACATAAAATTTCTAGATCAAAGCCTGGAAATGCTAGGGCATCCCAGTGAAACAAAGGCAAACATTTCACAACACATTTTTCCCCTTGTTCTACATGAAAACAAAGTCATTTCTTCTCCCCTCAAAAAAAAAAAAAAAATTTCATAGTCTCGGGGCTGAAAAGGTGGGGGTAACCCACCACCAAGGGCGAGTTAAGTTCTTTTGTGAGCTCTGGAGGTTGGCTACTGTGTAAATGGGTTTGAAAAACTGGGGCCAGACATATCTCTTCTGATTTAAGACCATTTACACCTACAGAACCGGTTTGCCTTCCACATCTCTTCAGAAGCATCGAGACTCACTCAGACAGAGGAGATCCCATAACAGTGTCTTAAGTCACTTAATTGTGTGTCAAAGTCAGTAGCTGCTGGATGTCTTTAAGATGCTGATAATGACTGCCACTTAAATGCTCTTTCAAAAGAGTGATTGCTGTTTGGTTGCAACGTTCTTAGAACTTATTAGAGTCTGTTTACAGCTCTCTAGCCCACATTTCTGCAAGCAACAACTAAAATATTCATCAGACTCCCGCACATGATGCTTCCCATGATTTCTTCTAATCTAGGGGCCATTTGCATCAGAAATAAAATATGGGCCAAAGGCATCAACATCCAAACCAGAAAAAAACACACAGGAAACAATAAAATAAAATTTTAAAAAAGGCTTAAAAGGACATCAGGAATTTGTCCTACAACTCAAACATTACTTTTGTTAAGCAGGCTAGTCACATATAAATATAGTATTATTATATCACTTTTAAAGTTAGACTTCATTTTTGAATATCATAACTAGCTGTTGGGATTATCTCGAGTTATCCCTAACTAACTAAAGCTCAGAAAAGAATCATCACCTCTGAAGAACTCTCTACATCTTCGTTACAGTACGACCTTACCCATCTTCCTTCTAAAAGGAATTGAAAAACATTGGAAAGTCCTAACGCTTGGTACTTGGTCTGTCAAAAGTGAAATAAGAAGAAATATTCATTTGACCAGCAATTCCAAGAAAGCAATTAGATGAAAGAAATAATGGATTGAATAAAGAATTTTACTGGCAGGATGACTAAGAGTTTGAGAGCATTTATTGATCTACAGTCTTGGACTCAAACAACTCAAATCATATCAACTACCTTAGCTTTAAAATAAACCTTGTCCAAAGTGCAGGTCTTAGGGCCCTCAGCACCCTTGCAGGTACCTTTGTAGGATACTACTAGGCAATAACTGATCAGCTGCAGACTCTTCCGAGTCCCAGCAAATCTGTGATTTTATCTGAGCAGCAGAAATCCCCCTCATCAGATGGCCACGTTGCCACTGGGACCCGGTGCCAGATCCCAGCTCTCAGCAAACCCTACTGCTTTGTTTGGGAATGTCTCCTAAATCCCAACAAACAACATTCATGGATACATACCCTCCGTTCCAGCAAGCCTTTCAGTGCTCAGAGTTTTTGTGCAAGCATTGAACTTACTGTGCCTTATGTCTCTCTGTTGTGCAGACAGTAAAAGAAGCTAGAAAAGTTATTATGGGGAAGCCACAGCAGCCACTTACATCACTTAGATCAGCAGGTCCTGCCTAGACACACACTTATTTTGTGCCATAACTTTGAGGGAATTTGAGTCAGTCTACCTTTCAACAAGGGCAATAATCTGACTATCTTTGCTGAAGAATAAAAGCACGCACAGCAGCAGCAATCCTGGAAAACACATTAGGATAAATTCACCCTCCTGCTTACCCCCTAGGCAGCATCTTTGGCTATTCAGCCCCTGAAGCAGAAGGTAGGGCACGGCCGATACTAGAGTGTGCATTTGGTTCTGCAGTCAGCGTAAATCAACATCCAGGCTTTAGATAAAACAGCCTGGACTAGGTTAGACCTGATGTCAAGACAAAATGCAGCAAGTATGGACTGGGGAAAAAGAGTTTACACTTAGATCTTAGCTTAGATCTTTTTAAATTTTATAATTCTTTGATATTTCAGACACGGAGTTCTGAGCTTGCCTCTTCTGGTACATAGAACCCCACTGGGCTCTCAGATTTGTGATAGCTGGGAAAAGAGCAAGGTAAAGAAGAGGGTTACTCCATTTGCTGGTGTACTTCTACACACCAAAACACACATGCAAGACAGTGACGTTACGAATGCCCAAATACTGGACTGACTTCACTTGGAGTTTCCCTCTCCTCAGGCGGCCAAGTCATTATCCATGAAACACAAATTCATCAGCTTCCTCGCAGCATTTGTGGGAGTAAAATGTTCAAATTTAATTCAGAGATACACCATGGGTCTACAGGAGCTACTTTTAATCTTTTGGATTTCTAGTACTTTCTAGTGGTGAAACAGCCTCTTTTGCAGACTTCACACTCCGCTCCTATTGCAGGGATGTCAGATGTGCAGATTCATGTCTTTTACACTTTTCAAATTATATTTAGGACACTTCTAGAAGTGAAATGGATTCTTTTTTTTCTTCTAATTAGGTCTAGCAATAACTAAAATTGAAGTGATTATTGTACACTTGCACTAAGCAAATATCTGTGCTGAAATTATAGTTCTTATTTAAGTGTCTCCACCGAATTAAGAGCAGCTCATTCCGAGCTTCATGGCTAAAGGGAAGTAAGAAAAACAATTAACACTTCCTATTTATTCTGCGGTTCCCCACAGGCAAGAAAGCAACCCTCAAACAGTTGACTGGTTCTCGGCAAAATCAGGACTTATCAAGTAATTAACTGACCTTAGAGGATTTTCTTCGACTTCTTCTCGTCCAAACCACCACTAGTTTGTCTGGCTGCCTGTTGAAGAAAAGGAAAAAAGAGCTTAATTTGCAACAGCATCAGTAAGCAGTTAATATTAGAACTCTTGTCATGCCTGATGACATCCTTAGTGGACAGACCATCTTTAAAAATAGCTGATCTAAACAGCACTGTCGGGATCAGTAATTTAACAGGAAAAGCACTGTTTAGAGCAGAGTGCTGTCCTTCAGGCATCATGCTCGTGTCATCCTTCTCGTTCTGCTCTCTGGGCAGCGAGGAGCAGATCCGAGCAGAGACCCAAGGACAGGACGCAGTCCCCAGGGCACCCCTGCACATCACTATAGATGTCTTGGAGATACCTACAGTCAGTGTCAAAATAAATACCCATATAAATGCTAGTCCCTGAAAACGGACTGCTGAAGAGTTTGGAAAATAGGTGATTCCCCTACTTCTGATAACAAGAGTGTCCAGGCCAACTTTGCATCCCCCAAGAGGTCTTTCTACTCCATTACTTCAAACCTCAAGGGATGCAAGCACTGCCTCAAGCATTCGCTGGCACCGCGGCCTCGGCACAAGCACCCTCCAAACAATCACTTATAGCTACATTTGCAATTAATAGAGTGATTTTTGTGACTTTTGATGTAATTTCTGGTATTTTTTTCTCCTTGACCCATGATATCATTTTGGGACCACCCTCCTGGTCTCACTGCCAGCTATGCAGCTGTGAGCACCAAGCTTGGGGTGATTGGGCTCCCGCTCACCTTTCACTCGGGAAAGTATTTCTAAGTACTGGGTGCATCTGGATCCTTCACCTTAGAGTATACAAAAATCTGCACTCCAAACAACAAAAAAGAAGAATCTCATCGCAGTACAGAGGCAGAAAATGTGGAGAAATTGAATGGGGAGAAGAAGAGAAGAAAACACTCTGCAGGATGAGTCTCCCCTCGAAGCATACCACACAAACAACAGTGATTTTCTAACGTGGTGTCTTCAAGAAAATTGCAAATCGAAAAATACCTGCACAGATGTGATTTACCATGAAGCCAAGTGCAACCTTCCCCTCCACGCCTGCTCTTTGCTCCTTTATGCCAACGCACTTCCCGAAGAAGAGGCCTTGCTCACTTTTGATGAGGCAGTTTGGGCTTACTAGGAAACCAAAGCACCAGGACTGTCTCCTACTTGCGAGTTCTGCCCTCCCACAGAGGGTAAATAGGCTGCTCATTAACAAAACCCCTTCTGGAGAAGCAGGATGAGTATCTCCAATGAGCGCTACTCAGCCAAGAAAAAGGTGGCAGGATTTTCTGATTACAAAACCTGCAGCTCAGAGAAAAAGCTTCAGCTTTGACCTGCGCAGTGTGAGCGGAAGCGGTCCCCAAAACCAGAAAACCAACAAATTGCAGAAAAAAAAAAAACAAAAAAAACCCGACATCCCTCCAGGAACCAGCCTCTCCCCGTGGATTTGAGCCCTAAACACACTCTCCGACTGGAGAGTCTCAGACTGGAAACACACTCTCAGACTGGAAACAACCTGGATCGCCACCGCCCATGCAGCAAGAATTACTGATGCAACAGAGGTTGTGCAAGATGCAAGGTCTTCTGGAGTTTGGCGTGGATCATTCCAGGAAATATCTGGCATGTTTTGAGTACACAACTGTCCAAACATAATTCAGGAACAAAGTACATAAAAGGTATTATTCTGCTGCTGGCTCTTGTACATCCTTTAGCAGAAGTAGATAACATTAGCTGCAAGAGAGAAGTATTTCACCAAAAAGTGTTTGATAACTGAAAACTATAAGAGTCTTATATTTAAAATCTGTAGGTGGAAAGAATTATTACTGCAGATCACTAACAATCTCTTGGTTAACAATACAAATATAACAGCATTTGTTCCTAACAAGACACCACTGCATGTAATCACCCTCGATAATCTTTAAGCGCAATGCAAAGCCCAAGGTACCTTTTACATACATAGACACACACAGCTGCGTATTTGTTTTGGCATCTAATTGCCTAAGTGTTGTAAGGATTTTTTGCTGTTGTTCCATTTGTTTTTGTTCTCGCTATGTTTGATTGGAATTACATTAATTACACTCTTTTCTGCCTGCTTCACAAGAGTAACGTAGCAGCCTGTAATAAGGAGCAAGAGGAGCAGCAGGGCTGGTAGTGCAATAGGTACAGATGGACCTACTGGGGGATAAATATAACAATTACTCGAGGGGTAAAAGCGAAGCCCTGCCCTGAGCAGAGCCTTATGCTCGGCCTGACTCTGCCCCACGCTGTGTGTGCGTGAAGAGCCAGCCCAGCACTGCTCTGCACATCGCTCCTGGCTTGCCACCTCTTTAAACATGCCGTAAAAAATAAATGCAATCGGTTCTCCATTGCCACTAATATGGGCCAAATATTGCTTTTGTCCTCATTTTGCACAAAATGATATTGGAAGCCTCTCTTTGCTGTGCAGTCTTTTGCCCCAGGATCTGTACGCACTACCCAGCACACGCCTGTTAGCCAGCGAACTAACCACCCAGGCCTCGTACTAAGCATTTTCCTTCGGAATTCCTTGTCGGGGACTAGCACTGGAATTCCACGGCTGACCACAGCTCCAGGAAGGCCAGCCAAGTCCTTTCCCAAGGTTCTACCTGCGTCCGGAGAGGCTGCTGAGACCCATCCCACGTGCTGCTGCATTCACTGCTTTAGTCCTCCAGCTGCGGGGAGGTAAAGGCACAAACACAGAGAAGAAAATAAAATGCAGTGCAGGCAAAACCCACATCAACTGCAGGTGCACTGCAAAATGAAACTCTATTTTGAGAAAGGTTTTTGGTTTCTCCTCTGCCTGTCCCTTAGTTTCCTCCAGGGAGGTAGCACTGCCATTTGTCAGCGTTGAAAATACTCTGTTGTCCAGACATTATTGCTTTTATTTTTCCTGCAACAGGTCTTTATTTATTCCTTCAAGAAAACACAGCATACTGAAAGACTAGGATTTTTGCAGTGCAGTGAATTTTAAAGCATTTTTAAAAGCTTTGTGCATCTGAACAGCCTGGCCTCGGCGAGACTTGCATCCCTGATCTCTTCATCTCTGATGATGATGCTCTGTTTTCCATAAGAAGCTCTTCTCTGGTTTTGCCTGGTTTAAAGAAAATAAATAAATAAATGGAACAAAGTGAGACACTAATGATTATTTTCTAAGTGCAGTCAGGCCTACTGAATCTGCACGGCATCTGTCTGCGAGGGTAGGGGGGGGAACTTGCACCGTGCACTGTTGATGGCTTGGTTTTCTTAAATCAAATAAAAATGAAGTTTGCAGAAGGAGATGGGTTAAACAAAGCCTAAATTCATCCATTATTCAGAACAGGCGACAAGGACAGATTTCAGAGTTATTGCAGTAAAGAATGTGGAATAAAAACTTACCAGGACTACCTAGCACAAATGGGTTTTAAAGCCTTTTGCAACAGGACTTCATTCTGCAGGCTGGAGAAGCTAATCCTAGGCTTCAAAAATGACTTTATTTTCTCATTTGTAACAGGAGCTTTGGGGAGACAGATTAGCAAACACATTTGAAAATGAGGATGACCTGAGTAGCTCCTTATGTTTGCACATGTCAGCGAGATCCCCTTCTGCAGAAGCTTCCTCTGCATGAGCCGGCTTCGTCCCTCTCATCCCAAGAAGGGGTCAAGGATACTGCCCTGCAAGGGCCAAGTGCATCTCTAAACTCACTCTGCTGTAGCCATTCCCACCCCACAGGCAGGTATTCAGCCCCCAGGGCTTGCTGCATGTTTACACTGTGCATCCTACTGCACCAGAGCCCACAAAACACTTCCCAACACTCCACAACAAACATAGCACCCGTCAGAAAACAAGGGCAATGGGGGACCACTTAAGCAAACCTAAAAGTTATTTGTAAAAGCGACCTCCCCAGGCAAAAAAAAGCTCAGTGAGCTTTAAGGCAGCCCTGAACACAGGTCAGTGCAGTGGTGTTTGCTGCTTGGGGCTCAAACTGACTGGCAAGGCAGAGCAGATAGTGCCTGAGCCATTTAGACATCCCTTAAATGGAAAAAACAAGTGCCTTGCTTCTTAGTGCAAAGTTCACTGCGGGCTGCGGTGAGTCAGGCCTTGCTCCGGCACGGGATTTGTTGTTTGAGGCCGTTTCTCAGCGCGTTTCAGCTGGGAAGCCGTGTGGACAAGACAGAGGGGGCTTCGTGTGTCTGCTCTGAAACCAGAGTCCTGAGTGCGGACGTTCAACGCAAATAGCCCTGGTAAGGAAGGCCTTGTTAGCCAGCGCTTCGTTAGAAGGTGCTTTGGCTTGTCCATCTCAAAGCAGCAGAAAACGACAGTTGTGTTCTGCAGGGGAGTTGAAAAAGTCACAGGTGAATCTTCTTCCTAGAATTTTTCTAAAATAATTTTAGGATCCTTCCTGGGCTACTCAGGGCAATTAAAAAAGAGCAGCTGAAGAACTTTGATCTTCCTACCTGTTGGGAATAGTTTCATGTTCACAAATTGATATAAGAAATTATGTTTTTAATTCACAGAGCGGAGCGCAGCATGCCAGCGACAGCATGACTTGGACAAGCCATGGATAGTGCATTAATGTCTCCATCCTCTTGGCAATCGGGTGCATGCACTATAGTGCATGTGCATGTGCATGTGCATGTGAAGGAGCAATAAAACCGGGAGTTGTGTGTCTTCTGAGGCACCCTGTCAAAGCAATGGCAGTGGGGTTTTCTGCTTGTTTTATTTTTTAAGGGTATAGGTGGATTAACACAAAACAGATTCTAGGCTTTGAAGATGCCCAGAACCATGAACAAACTATATCATTTATGAGTGGGTAGCAAGTGCAGAATGGCATCAGCTTGGAGGCTCTGCCTGTAGGAGGACGTGCACATCAGCTCGTGGAGATCTCATGGCCTAGGGAACAAAACTGCTTTTTTCTGAGGGGACAGTGTCACCATTGCAACAACCTACTAGCTACTGGAGGTCTCCAAATGAGTCACAACTTCAAAACATCACAGAGAAACACAGAAACCTTCACGTTTGTTCTTGGGTCTCAAGCAAACAGCCACACTAAACCCCCAGCAGGACCTTCATCCTTTCCAAGCTCGACGAGACATTCAAAATGCAAAATCATGAGAACAAGGAAAGCTGGTAAGTTCTGTGGCAATAAGATATATGTGCATAGCTTGAAGAATTAATGCTGTCATTCTCTGGCTTGTTAAAAAGAGCTGACAGAGCTGCAAGATTTGGGCGTGTGATGTCTCAGAAACTGGTGCTGCCCGTTAGAAGCTGCCACTACCTTTCCCTACGAGACACCCAGTTTCACCTGCGGCCAGGGATGGCCACAAGAAGCACAGAAAGTGCCTCACGAGTACTTGCAGCTACGTAACTTTTTCAAAGCCTTCAAAATTGGAGCAGCTCCTCCTCTTCCTGATCAACCCGTTTCAATCGGGCCATTTCCCAGTTTCCGAGCTGCCTCCCAAAGCAGCAGCTAAAAGCTCTTTCTCATTGCATAAATCTTGTTTCTAAGTAGGGAACACCAGCTCTTCTCTGCAATCCTACAACCCTAAGTTGAAAAACCTGTGCAGTTTTTAGAAACAAGTGGACGGAACCTTTTATTTCATGCTCTCCAAGTCACACCCCTGCATGAGATCCCACAGCAAGCGCTGCCTAAGGAAAATTACATGTTAACTCCTGAATACACAAGAGATCAAGAAAACAAGCAAAACCGCCTGCCAGTACAAGGGCTCAATACAGTAAATAAAAACAAACAGCCAAAAGCTTCTGACACACTTCTATTGCTGTTCTGAAATGTAATGTGTGTATTGCATGGCTTTTAAAAATTGAAGATTATTTGGAAAATGCCCAGTTACTTCATTTTCAGGTACAACTGATGAGACTTTGGCTATTTCAAGGTCATAAATAAACAAAAAGCAGTAGCACGTAAGGACCTAAACAGAGTTTGCTAATAACTACTATTTGTAAAACTCCTGACAGCAACCTGGAAAATATTGCAGTTAATTCCCTCTAGATCAGCTAAGCTGGAAACTAACTTCATGTTTAGTAGTGCTCTGTTTTAGAGCATGCATTCCAATTAAAAAAAAAAAGGGAAATAAAATAAATACAAAAGATTGTCTCCCCTGAGGCGCTGTCACCTTACACTGTCACCAATGATGGCACCAGCAGGACACAGCTCTGGCCACAAAGGGTCCCTTCTGCCCCAGGAAATTCTGCGCATACTTTGGTGAGATGCACAGGGTCAAGAAGGCAAATGGCCATTTCCTTGCTCACATCCCCGAGAAAGCGGCATCGGTGCTGGCAGCCCCCATGGTGGCACCGTGGTCTTTTGCCACCAGCCAGGTACCAAGTCTGCGACTAGAAACTTGATGCCTCTCCTATCCTCCAGCTTCATGTGAACCAGAAATGCCGCAAGCAAACAGCACCTTCATCCTGTACCCAAAGCCTGCGTTTGTTCTGGCTCCATGGCTACTTTAGCCTTCTTGGCATGGGGCAGTTTCCAAGTCACATCTGCAGCCCCGGAAGAGGTTCCTGGCCGCTGTCCAGGGCTTTAGGAAGCGGATTTTACGTCTTGCAGGCTGGATTCCAGCCTTGTAACATTAAATGAGGCAAAAGGATAAAAGAGGCAGAGCCCCTCTATCCCATAGAGCACACAGCTTAAAAGATTAAATAATTCTCTCACCCTGGATTTCAATTTTGTTCTAGTTTAAAATTTTATCTGCAGACCCAAACGTCTGGGGTGGAAAGCAGTTCTCCTGGGAACCAGCAAGGTGACCAGCCAGACAGGCCGGCTGGGCTCCCAGAGCAGGATTGGCTCCTGGAGCAGGACGCACTCCTGATCTCTGCTGCGCCCAGAGCCAAGTCCGCAAAGGAGGAGGCAAAGGCCGGCCTCACGTGGCCTAACTTGACGCTCTGGTTAAGTCTCAGCATTGCCCTTGCCGCAAATAGAAAACCTCCCCTCAGATATACAGGATTTGGCACTCAAGGATGAAGAGCAAAATTTCTATATATAAAAAAATATATATAAGCATCTAGAACGTTGTTACGATAACCGAAGATCACTTGGTTTAAGTAAATTACAATACTTTTGCCTGTTTAGGGCTGAAGTAACCTAATGAATCAAAAGACTTGCTGCAAAGCAACCACCATAGGCCCGGGGATCAATGCGAGCGCAGTCGGCAGCAGGGAATCGATTCTGGCAGCGTGGTTCGCCCAGAGCCCCGTGGGGAGCAGCAGCTATGTGCAGAGTCATCGGAATGGCGCCATGGAGACGTGTGGGCACGCAAACGCCACCACTTCTGCAAAATAAAATTTTCCGCATATTTTGGCCTATGCCGCGAGACGCACTTTCCATCCTTAAAGCAAACACGGCTCCAAGCTGAGGCTTGCAGAATGTTAGCGGGGTTCGGCAGGGCTGCATCCATATGCGGAAGAGCGGAGATTGTCGTTATTGAGTGAAAACGTGAGACAGAGGCAGCCCTTTGGCTTCCGTAACGGCGGCTCCTGGCACCAGGACCACGCAAAGGAAAACCTAGCTGCCCAAAGCGGCAGCAAAGAGTCCCCCAGGCACAGGGGGGACATCAGCGCACACATCAGGACGAGTAGAGAAATGCCTACACTTTGTTCAGTTTTAAAACAACTACTTCTCTCCAAATCCCGGTCCTCAAGGATTGGTAATGAAGCAGATTGCTAGGGATGGACAGGACATCTGTCTCTCTCCAAGGAGAATGCCAGAGCCAACGGTTTAGTTCGTGTCTGCCCACACTGAGAGCTGTTACTTGCAGTTTAGCCTCATAAGTATTTCCAGTGTCTCTTGGGCTACCCTATCTCTCCTTACCCTGTCAGTCACAGGACAGCTATGCCAGAGAAAAATAAAGAAAGAGCAACAAATGCTGCCTGAGTGCAATTCCTGGCATTTTTTAAGGGGGGAAAACAACCCAGCTTTTCCCCAGCGGGCACATCCTGCCCTCCACGAGGAAACTTCGGGTTTGGAGCCCGCTTCTGTGGCTGGGATCTGAAAGCAAGATCATGGCTCAGAATCCAAGCGGCAAGGAAATCACAAAATCCATTTTGCAGAAATGTGGGGGGATGAAAAAAGCATCAATAATGCTAATCCGGCACGCGTATGCGTATACTGAAGCTAACAAGCTTCAGCAGAGCATCCCAGCCTCTGCGATGAGGAACGGGGCGCTTACGTTATTTAGCTGTAATTATCTTTCTTAGTGCTTTCTTAGTTATAAGCCACGGGAAAAAAAAAATGCATCACGTTTTGCAGTCATTTGCCCCCCAGAATTACCTTTCACTTTGCCCTCTGGAATTACCTTTCCAGCTCCCTCTGCTTCACTCATCCTGCTCCCCATCCACCCAACGGTGTGCAGGTTCCCACCCTAACACCGTGCAGACACCGGGCACTTGGACCAACCATCCCTGCTAACACCATTGATTAAAGAAAAAGCTATTTGTTTGGCAGATAGAACTTCCTGTCACTTTTTCACTTCTGCAGCAGCATTCCTGATCCCAGTGGACAAGAGGGTCCGATGCAACCAAGCCCACACTCCCAGTGTAGCCCCTGCTTTCCTGCACGCCTTCTCCCTGCTTTTTTTTTTTTTTGCATTTCCAGGATGAAAAACAGGGAGTTTTTCTCTATCACACGGTAACTCAAGGAAGGATGTGTGGGGCTGCAGAATCACCACAAAAATCATCAGCTCTTGGGATTTCTGCCCAACAAAGTGTCTTTTCAGTTGTTTCAGGGCAGGAGCACAGAACACAGAAAGGCCCCTTGCTACCTTCTTTAACAGCAGCCGTAAATCCTGCTTGTAAATAAGTGCGGGTATAAAACTATGGGGTGACAGCCGGGGGACGACTTGTGCACCTGAATTAGGGAGAGCTTAGAATCGCTGACTTGTCTGCAGTAACCACTGGAGATGTGCACGGAAAGCCCAAGGGGAACCACATTTTTTCCTGCTGGACTGTGCTGTGCAACACAAGGAGGGGCAACAAGAGCTTTACTTCTTCCCACACCTTTCGATCTCCAACACCTACACAGGAGTGAACACTGGAACTCACTTAGTCTGCTTGGAGCAGCTGAAGGTGCTAAGCTGACCAGGGCAGAATTATTTACAGAAGCAACAAAAATAACTCCTGCTATTTTTAGTGAATGGAAACCTAGGCAGCCTTGGAGGCACCTCTGCTTTCAGTATTGTCACCGGAGCGATCGCGTAGTATCTGGCTGCATCAAGGTGGCTGCAGAGGGAAAACCCTGTCCGTTCTCTTGAGGAAGTGGCCTTGTGACAGCAAAAAGTCCAATGGGTGCTGGGGCCGAGACTCGTTTTTCCTTGATGCACCTCCAAGCCACGGGGAACGCTGAGCAGCCAGCACCGAGGCCAGCACCTTCCTCAGAGCATGCGTCTAGGGAAGCTGCATCAGTCCTCCTGGGAGGAACCAGCACGGCTGCTGTCAGCAGCAACATGTTCAGCAGCTAAGGGCAACTTTTGTGACAGCGAAATTATTTCAGCTAGGAAAACTACTCGGAGTGGACCACCCTGCAATGCCTGGGCGCGGTGTGAAAGCCAGGGCAGCCCACGCAGCCACAGCAGGACACAACCGCGGCGCCAGGCCAGTGAATACGCACTCTCCACGGGGACCCTGCTGCACACAGATGAGTCCCCAGCATCCACACACACACACACACACACATATATATACATATAGCTTGCTCAGCACAATCAGCCTGGCAGCTCAATGTGACACAGAGAGTTCCCATTTTAATGAAGTCAATGACTTTTGTCACATGAGTTCTGCACAACAAGCAGCTGTCTGCATCAAAAACCTGATTACAGCTGAAGGGAATTTTATTCAACAGGAGAGTGAAGTCTTGGGGCTTGATTCAGTGTCTGGCATTATAACGGGTGACATTTTTAGTGTTTTAAAGCTACTTAATCTGGCAGCAATGCTGCTCGCAGTTGTAAAAAAAAGGTGGTTGAGATTTGTCCCTTATTAGAACAACCTCCCAGTCCCAACTTCCCCTTTTCACAAGAGGAAAGTCCAACCACCTACATCAATTTCATACAGACACCCTATATTTGCACACACGACGCATGTTACCAGCTCCCACAGCGTCTGCCCCCTTTTAGTTTCCTTTTTATTCAGAGCATCCCTTGCTCCTAACAAAAGTTAAGACCCCCTAACAGAATATGTGCTAACCAAAGAGATATGTCATGAGAAATGCAAGAAAGCTTCATATCTGCTCCCTGAAATAGTTATTTTTGGTTGGCACACGGGCTGCTTAGATTTAGGTCACTGGCTTTGTATCTCTAAATGCAACAAAATGCATCTTGGAGGGACCACAGGGGTTTTGTCAACTGTAAGAGAGTTCTCACGAGGAGCTGGACATAAAAAGGTAAATCTCAGTCATTCTATAGAAATTTTACCAGTGTGCTGACTTCATCATTACTTGCAAAGCAAGCCTGAACCCTCCCTTTGACAGCTGTTGCTAGAACAAGTATAATCTTTCCGAGTACATGCTCTACTTCTCTAAAATCCTTTTCAGACAAATTTATTCTGCTTACTGATTCGGGAAGTCAGCATTTTCCTTCCAAGAAACAGCAGACTTTGTACATTATAAATGTTGCACCAGGGTCCGTTCCAGACAACGGGACTATGGGCAGCCGTTTCCCTATTGCTGTTTCCTAGACACAGCCATAGGCAAGGGGACAAGGGACTGTTTGTCCGCAGTGGCATTACCTCAACATCAACCATGCTATCAGCACGCGGAAATTGCAGGACCACAGTGTGGGGAACCCACAAAATGCCTATTTTTTATGTGTTCTTCCCTTGCAGTGTAGCATCTCTTGAGGCAATTGCAGCAGAAAGCAGCTACGGTAACAGATGGGAAAGAGAGAAGCACAGAAACGTAACTAGCAGCCCTCTGCTCCAAAAATACCCTCGCGCACGTGGAAGTACAAACCGAACCAGCAAAGAGTTGCAGAAGGAAAGGGCTCTGGCTTCTAGCAGCCTCCCCCCCAGGCACATTTGTTCACCAAATAAAAGCTGGAAGTTGCTGTCTACTCACGTGTAAAAAATGGCTTTAATAAAACCTCTCTCTTCTATCCAAAGTCCTTTTGCTGTAAAGCCCATAGAAACAGGCAACTTTTGAGGTTTTGCTTGAAATTTGCTGCCCAAACTTTGCAATACGCTGCTGGATTTGCTGGCTGGGCAGAGAATTGTCTTTGGATCATGTAAGAATTTTTCCCTATGAATCAAAGCTAAGAATCAGGGGGAGGCTCAAGGCTCCCTACTGAAACGGGTGCTGACAGCAGGGCCGCATCCCCCACGGCGGTGCCACGTGCTCGGGGCGCAGGGCTCGCTCAAACTCTTGAGGCAGTGACGATTTTGGTGTGACACAAATTGCATGAAGAAAGAACCCGTGGGGAAGAAAGTTGCTCCTTTTCCATGACACAGAGGATTTGCAAACTATTCTGAAGTGTTCGGGCCCTGCAGCTCATAGGCAGACACCTAACAGGAGGCAGGTGAACAATTTCAGCAATAAAACTGCAAACAAGCGCAAAACCTCCAAGCCCAAAGAATTCTCTTCTCTGTACACACAAGCCCTGGGAAGGAAGAACAAGGGCACTATCACTATAAAAGATCTTTGAAAAGTGTTACTGTTAACAGGAACCATCCTGAGCACACCTCTGAACTACAGGTTGCAATATGTTAGATTCTTCTGCTTCTCGTGGTAAGAGAGGAAGCGGTGAAAAATGGGTCATCGGGCCTCTCCTCTCTCTCTTAAAAAAATAAAAAAAAGGAAGAAATCAAAGGAATACAAGGGAGAGCTTTAGGAACGCTCCCTTGCTCAACTCTGATCCTTATTTCAAGTACTCTATTCAGTTCAGAGCCGCATTTGAAGAAAAAAAAATAGCAGTTCCAAATGTTTTTTCCTTGGAAAGCCTTCCCGAACTGTGTACAACCCCTGCCTGGGCTCCTATGGGAAGGGCCAAGCACTGAATGGCTTTCCTGGGAGTGAGCAGTGTTAGCAGCAGAGCCACGTGGCTCGTGGCTAACAGCAGCCTCAGGGGCACAGCCACCTGCTAGGGCAGCTGGAAAAAGCAATTCGGGAGCAACAGGAGCATTGGGCAGTCCCGGGACTGTCACACTTGGGTCAAGCTGCACTGGCAGCAGCGACGGGCCGGCTTGGGGAATTCACAGGCTGCTGAGATGGATCTTGAGCGGCATGCAGAATTAAACGGCTTTGACAGCTCCTTGCTGCTCTAAGTCTCCTCCTATGCACTGTCGTAAGCAACAGGGCCGGGCTCACTTAACGGGCATCGCGAGCGCTCGAGCACTCCACGTTCTCCAATTACTTCATTTAATTTGGCTTTTGACATTAGCAGCACTGGCTGCGCAGATACAGCCTACCCAGCACAGCGGAGAGGGGGAGGGCACTTTTTACAGCAGATTTTACAGCACGGGCATCAATTAGGTGCCCTTAGCCCCGAGGAAAGTTCGGAATGGTCAGCAGGGAAGGCAGCAGCAGGTAGGGAAATACATTGGTCAAAATCCAAGTGACATGGTGGGTTTTAAAAGGCCACTGACTGCTTTGAGTCCCTTCAACTAGGGATTATTTTGCCCTTGTGATGACTGGTCAGCACCAAAGCTATTTTTCAAAATAGAACTATTAGAAAAGAAACATCAAATCCACAAGTGTTGATATTAGCCACAGATGCAGCCTCTCACCTCAGACCATGTCCATGGGAAAAACTAACAGACTGAGAGTACACCTGAAACCATTTTATGCCAAAATGAATGCCAGAGCCACAGGGATCACAGTTCTGCTGAGCCTGCCCACAGCTTTGGAGCAACCCTCAAGAAGGTCTCCTGAAGTAATAATAAAAAGAAGTAAGAAGCCACCTCAAAAACCAAATTCAACACTACAGAGGGAACCTCAACAGGCAAAAGAGAAGAAAGGTCTGCAGGGTCTTCATTGCAGGAGGGAGGCAGCTGGGAATGCTAGTGCAGAATTCACTAGAATTCGCTAGTGCTCGATTCACCTCCAAGCCTCGTGTGCTTGGAAGCGCCACAGCGACTGCCAGGCTGCGATGCCCGCCCAGGATGTGTATGGAAATAACCTGGGGAATTGTCATCTCTATTAATCGACCCAGCCTGTCTTGTGATCTCGGGAAGCCACGCGGGCAGAGGGCTTTTATGGGGAGAACTGAGGAGCTAGTTGTATGAGCAGCATTTCCTCAGGCTTCATCAACCTTACCAGCCGCCTCCACACTCACCGTGAGCTGTGAAAGGGGCTGGAGCTCTCTCCAACCAATTAAAAACTAATTGACATAAGGGCCTGGCACCATAAAGCCTGAGCAGCCAGAGACTGAGGGCTTGGCCCTGCAGAGGCCTATGCAATATCACAATATTTCATTTTATTTAACCTCCTAACGCCGAAAGAGAGGAAAGGAGTATTCACAGGGATCCAATCCTGCAAAAATTTATCTTTATTCCAGTTCAAACCCACAGGCTCCAAGGAAGAGGACACACATTTTGCAGTGGGCATGCAGCAGGGCCTGCAGGAACGCAGCCAGGTCGTATTTGTTTGTAAAACAGTGTGAGGAAGTCGCGCACATGCAAACCCTCACACACAGCACTGTGCTAGCACAACAAGTCAGTGTATTCCAGGAGCCCTCCTTATCCCTTTAAATTAATAAATGACAGACTATTAAGATGGATTTGTCTACAGTTGGCTGTAACCTAATTGTTTCTTCCTTAGACTCATTTTTTTTTGTTGTTGCCAGGGTGGTAAACTAAGTCAATAAATTGCAGTACAAAAATCCATACGTCAAAAGTAAAACCTCCAGCAAGTCTTTGTGAGCAACTCCTGTCTTCCCACATTATAAATACTAAACTTTGTGCATGGTTGTACTGGCGAGGTCTTGAGGGAACTATAGCCACAGCTTCTAATGCTCCCAAAGCACTTCTGCAAATGTAAAATGTGTGCAATAGGCAACTCGGAATCCGGAAGAGTCAGCAGGAAGAACATTTTCCATGTGCATTAATTCTTCCCACAACAAAATTCAGCAGGCATAGCATGCTAGCAAGCCAGAAAGGGGAGAGACACGTCCTGGCCACATTTGGTGTGGAAGCAGAGATTCCAGTGAGGAACGTGAGGCCCCAGTGCCATGAGAAGCCCCAGACAGGAATGCACCCAAGGACTTGCTGGTGCCTCAAGAGGGCATAATCAAAACAGCAAACACAGGACCACCGTGTGTTCAACGAATGTCTGAAACTGGGCAACGGGGCCAAAACAGGACTCCCTGAGCCAAAACAGGGCCATATATGGCAGCAAGTTACCAGATTCATGGACAGAACCCCAAAAGATGAGCACCAGGGGTCTCAAAAGACCCCCAGGGATGACCAAAGGGACACGGGACACACACGCCAGGGTGGGATGTGTTATAATGATTTCCGGGAAAAGCAGTGAGTATGGATGATCATTCCGGGAAAATTAATGCATATGTAGACAATAGAGAAACACCAGCCTTGGTTAACGCAGCTGAGGGCATGCAGGTCAGGAGGAGCCATGCCCTGCGCATCCGGCACCATAATATAGAGAGCGCCCACTCCTGGACGCCGTGTTGGTGTCGAGGGGTTTATTCCCCATTTACAGTGACACGAGGAGCATTTAATCGAGAAGAACAGCTAGGAAGCCGGGGAAATTGCATGAAGCTTTCCTTACACAAGCTGTACTTATAACGAAAGTACAGGGCGAAAGTGCAAACGTAAACCCAATTAAAAGCTCAGCAGAATAAGCCCAGTATGAAAAGCACAGTTCCCAGCAAAACTGGAGATTTCCTGAATCCATCTGTAACTGTGCCTTTGTTCCTTTGCCACATTTCCAAGTGTTATCCTTGATAATTAAAAAGACTTCCACAACCTTCCCTCATAGTGGGCATGGGAAGCAAGGGAAGGAATCGAGTCATTTGACAGGCCTGGCCCCGTGCAGGCAGCAAGCAGTTAAGGACGGTTCTTTCCGAGGCTTTCAGTGCGAGGAGCGTGCTGGAAAGCAGGGAGCAGAAGGCAAACCGAGTGGTGTGAACTGTAGAATCTCAAAAAGCTCATTTCTCTCCCATGCACAGCGCATGCCAAATCTTAAAATTCCTGCTGCATCCAGTTATGAAACTACAATAGAGGAGGAAAACAGATGGCTGAAGCCTTTATGAGAAAAAGATTTAAGCATTACTTCATTGCCAAAAAAAGGCAGCTATATATTTGAAAATATGGAGCCTACTTCAGACCATTGCTAATCGATAAAAATATAGGCGATTTGCCTCACAGAAATGAAGCCCCTATTCAGCCAAAGCAGTGCACACAAGAAGTTTAACCCTTTTAAAACACTGGCTTTTTTTTAAGCAAATTTTAAAAGCCAAGCAGTTCACAAATAAGAGGAGAGGCCTATTGTAAAAAGTAACCCGTTTCTTGGTCCTTAAAAAAAGCTGCTTAAAGGCAGACAGGGTTGAAAAGCCTCTTAATGTTTACTTTTCCAGTGCTTTTAAGCAATTAACAGCTCCATGCAGGTGAGCAGCTTCTTTGTGGGCAGAGAAAGGGCTACAGAAGCGTCTAATGGACAGCAGCACATGAGAGTCTTGACAACTTCATCCTGCAAGAGCCAAGCCATTTTCAGTGGCATAGGGATACCAGGCATCGGGAGATCACCATGGATCTGGCAGGGAAGCCTGCTGTCACAGCAAGGGCAGAATTCCACCTCTCCCGCCAGGCCTGGGCAGCAGCTCGCTGGCAAGGCCGAGTGGAAAATCCGGCACTGCCCTGGCTTCTTCCGTGGGTGAGCAGAGCATGACAGATCCAAGCACTGCCAAGCCTTCCATAAATCAAGTGCTTATGTGATTAATTCAAAGCGCTGTGTTTTCACGGTAGCGGGAGTCACTAATCCACTTTAAAGACCAGGAGTACACTTATTTATTTATTTTAAATGAAAGGCTCCACATGAACTAACTGTTCCGTTCTTCAAAAGCCCAGAGCGGCCACAGCAATCACATCTGGGTCAGTGAGAACAGGCAGAATGCTACCGACGTGACCTGCCTCTGCTAAATCACCTGAAGATAAGGTTTTTCCTTACAAAACAGAGATAACCCTGGGCACTCCCTCACAACCTGTCCCACCAACAGCCAGCAATGAAGAACACCCAGCCGAGGGCCTTTAATCATTAGCAAGGAGGAGCATTAGGAATTGCAGAACGTAGAAGAGGGAAGCAGAGGGATTTGAGGCCTGTGCTGGAGAAATGCCGCTCTACCTAGGGATAATCCCATGAAAGAGTAACGCAGCGACGCCAGGGCGGCAGCGATTCCCCGGCGCAGCCATCAGAGCCGCTGCTCTCGTCCCTGCAGTTATTTCAAACAGCACATAAAAAAATCAGGATCCATGCAACATTCACGGGGAACAAAGAGAACCAAGAGCCACTGCAAACCTTGCAAGCAGCACCAAAGCAGCATGGAAATATTTCAAACCTTAAGCCGGTGTTTGAGCACTTAGACAAATGAACAGCTAAAAGAACAGAGCAGTTCATAGTGTAGCCTGTTTTGGGCATGAACAAAGCTTGCTCACAGACACGTTTGTGTTCGAGTGTGTTTACGACTGCACAGCCATTTATTTTAAAAGATGAATGGAGCATTCTTTTCCTACCAAAACATGGCATTGTTAAAATGTCAGTACATTAAAATAACTCAGTGCTTACTACATTTCTATCAAAACACCCTTACAGTATGGAACTAGCAGCATACACTACAGCATTGCCACTTAATATATTTAGAAGGGCTTTCAGAAAGGTGCAGCATATGCAGCTTATTTCCTCTGCTTTGTTTTCACTTGTGCCAAGTTCAGAGACAAGCTTTAGAAATAACCACACTGATGCTGTCAGCACATTCAGAATTGTATCTTCTCCAAAGTTAAAGAAAGCCTTTGTTATGTGTTACTAAAATATATACATTTTTTTGCTTTGTTTCATAAAGGATTGGTACTTGCAGAAGAATTGCGCACTTCAGATTCATATTTACAGAACATTTTTTGCTCTAAGCCTCTCCAAACAAAAGGAAACAGAATAAAAAAGCCTAAAATCAAATGACTTCAAGAGTAATATTTCTTGCTACTCTTTTCTTCTCCTAAAATTTACCCATACTTTAGTACGAATCACTTGTTTCTTCATAAATAATACAGGATTTTCTAACACAACACTGATAACCCAAGACACTCCACCACAACCTGTCCCCCTAACAGCCACCAGAAAACAGCACCAATACAAGATGTTTTTAGGATTTGACATTTTGAAAAGCTGTATCAGTTTCATATACAGGGATTTTGCTAGGTGCTAGGCATTATAGTTATGATTAAGGGTAGTTGTTTACAAAAAAAAAAAAAAAAAAAACAGGATTGTTCTTTATTAAAATTTTTATGTGCAACTTTTCCTTAGATTAAGTGAAAGGAAGTTGAAGACCCAGTATGCATGTTCCCCTGTGACTTTCATACTTCAGTGCTGGAGATTCACAGCTAAAGAGTTAAGCGAAGTGAAATTAAAAGCCACAATAGGGCAGTTTATGCAAAGAGAGCCTAAGAAGTAATAAACAATTACTGAAATAGCCCTGATTGATAAAGTTATTATGGGGAAACTCTATGGCCTAAACTAGGCAGGAGGTCATGCAAGATAATCACAACAGTCTCTTTCAACTTTTAAAATACTTTTATTTGTAGTTTTCTCTATGAAATTAATTTCAACTTCAGAAATGATTTTTCATGCAATCTTTCAAAACATTAGGTAAGAAGATAGCTTTTTTTTTTTTTTTAATCTCTAACCTGAGAGTTTTCCCTCAACACTGAGCACCCAACAGCCTTCTAGCATATTTGACAGGGATTTCTGACTCCAAGAGATAGAATTTAACTTTGTAGGAGGCCTTACTCATAACCACTGAAAGCAGCCAACATAAGTGCCAAGCTTGCCAGCAAGAGGATAAGCCAAGTATTATAACGTAAACGGCAAAGTTTATTACACGGCAACGTGAAACATCTCAGTTTGCAAGGCCCATAAAGTACTTTTTCTGCCTTGACACTACAATCTCAATTGAGTGACACTACAATCCAATGTGAGGAATTAAGACAGCAACATGAATCTTTCAGATATAAAATAGCATTTAAGTATAACGGGGAACGTAGCTTGGCTATTTCAAAGCTGTCACTAGTCTCCCCCATCATAGTAAAGTTCTTTTTACACAGGAAGATTTGCCTGAGCCAGACTCATACAGTTAGCTGCTATCTGGTCATCTCCAAAGTCCTCCAATTGCTCTGTTACAGCACAAAATTCCTGCCTGGCTACAATATCTTACACAATTTCTAAAGATCTATCTCTTAGCCCTTTCCATTCAAAGAAGGGAAGGAACAAGAAAAGGACGGAAAAGACACAATGTACCTTGGGTTAAAAGGGACAGAACCAAAATGAGTATCCATCCTAGATTAAGACAACACAGTGTTCAAGGCTGGTCTTAAAGGTGACACTCAGCTAGCAGTAGATGACGTTCAGCACCAGAGCTGAGCTGGAAAACAACTCAGGGAAAATATACACTTTTTTTGGAAAACACTAAATCAAAGGTCCCAAGCTAATAAATGCACTGTCCTGCATGAAAAATGCCAGCCAAAATAGCAGCCAAAGTAGCAAAAATGTCAGCCAAGAAAAATCAGAGTACAAAGTCAAGGCAACAGGTCCAAGGTGAGCATGCCACAAAGCTCTCATCAAGAGACGTCCACACCCCACCCTGCTCCTTGTGCACTGGGCAGGAGGGGAGGGGAAAAACAGTGGAAACACACGCGCACGCAGTGTCCATCCGTGCCCAGCACTAGCTACTCACTCCACCACCTCTGCAGCAATACGAGCCACTTCTTACCATTTTTTGGTGCACTCGACCATCAGCTCCTGGTAAGAAGCCACAAACTGGAACTTGGACGCATGTTTCCCAACACGCTGCAGCCTTTTCCAAACTGAAGCCATGATGGGGAGAAATATCAGTCCTATTGCACAGGAGCAACTCTGGGAATACCCAAGTAGGTTTAAGAGTATGTGTGCCCAACGCTAGCAGATCTATGTACAGATACAGTAAAAACAATGCACAAGATGCTTGAAGGGATGTCTAGGATGCATATTCTGCCTCTCCCGTCTTCACGGTAAATCCCAGTCCAGTTGAGCAGCTCATCCCTGGCCAGAGGCAGCATACAGTATGAGTGAATGAGTAAGGAAAAAGCAGGAAGAAAATCCTCTCATGGAGTCGTCATTCCTCATGTACTAGATGATGTGCAGACTGGAAGACAAAACAGACGAGGAAGAAAACAGCAGTTAATACACTGCACACTACAGCGCTGTAATTGCACACGATCTTGCCTCTTTCCAAGCAGCAACTGCAAGGAGCCATAAACATCTACCCCTTTCCTGCTCCCTCCCACTCCCCAATTAAATAAATAAGAACGCAGCAGCAATTTCAGGAATGCAAACCACGAGTCTGTTTGGAAACCTATCAACATGCCCTTTTATCAGCGCCATCGCAACTGGCAACAACAACAAAAAAGGGCAGGTCAGGGCCACGCCGAATCCCGCGGGAGCATCTCCGGGAAGCGCCGTGGAGGGACCGGGGTGCTCCCCGCGCGCACCCGGGGGCAGGCCCGCGGGGGCACGCGGGTATGGGCTTTGTCTGGGTGACAAAAGGTGTCACCCCTCTTTGCCCTCGCGTCACCTCCCGCCGATTCCTGCCCCTGGGGAGGCGCGGCCGGGCAGCGCCTGCGCCGAGGTGCGCGCGCCGCGGGAGGACCGGGCATTTCCCCGGCGCCGCCACCCGCGCTTCGCCCCCGTCCCCCTGCGCCCAGAAAGATTCCGCGGAGAGCGCGGCGCCCGCCCAGGCCTCCCCGCAGGACAGCGGAGGCGACAGGGGAAGCCCGGGGCGGCCGGGGGAATAAACGGGCTGCGCTAAGCCCCGCCGCCGCGGCACAGCGGCTCCCCTCCCCCCAACCCCGCCACGGCAGCCGACGGCCGTTGGGGTTTAAAAATTAAAACGCCGACGGGTGGGGCGCGGGGAGGGAGGCGGCAGCGGCTCGGGGAGGGCAGCGCCGCGGCACTCACCGGCCCCGGCTCCGCTCCGCTCCTCTCCTCCCGCCGCGCCGCGCCGGCACCACACGGCAGCCGCAGCGCTGCCCATCAGCGC
>VWPW01015197.1:589067-599683 GCA_013389825.1 Crypturellus undulatus
GGCTGAGCCGCGCGCCCCGCCGCGCCCCATTGCCTGCGCCGCCGCGTCAATCAGCGGGCGACCGGCGGGGGGGGGCGCTCCTCGCGCGGCCGCAGCCGGGACGCCCGCCCTCCCCTCTCCCTGCCGCCCGCCCGTCGGAGCTGCCTGCACGTCTGATTGGCCACGGCGCTCGAGGAGGCGGGGCCGCTTGCGCGGCGCTCCCACGCGATACGTGTGCGCAGCCGTCCGTCAGCGCCAGGACGCCCGGGCATTGGCGGCGGCTCTTCCTAAAGCGGCGGCGTGGGCGTAGCCAGCGTGGCTGTTATGGGGCCTCCTGCGGGAGCCGCGTCTCTCGCTGGGGCGGGCGGGGCGGCCTCGGGTCCCCAGCGGGCCAGGGCTGGGCTGGCGCTCTCCGCTGGGAAAACCGCCCCGGTTCCAACAGCCACTGCTGCTGAGTGAGGTCCGGCAGGGAACGATGCGGCGGTAACGTGCGGAGGGCAGGGCGGCTGGGCGAACGCGGCGGCTTTGGGATTTTTATTTTCTGGTTTTAGGACTTGAGGCCGGGATTTCCAGATGCGCAGGGCTGGGAAAACCACTGGGCTCGTATGCTGGGTGCCCGCTGGGGAGCACCGGCCGGAAACCCAGAAAGTGGGGAGCGGGTCAGACAACGTTACTTAAAATGCCGTGGTATGCAGGAGGTCCTGGGTGCCCCTGAGCAGCAGCAGCAGATCAGTAGTGCCCGTGGACTTTACTTACATGGAGAAGTTGCCTCTAATTCCTTATTTATCACCAGAAGTTCACCAGGAAGTGGCCGTGATTTATCTACTGGATGCTGTGCAGCAAGCAGGCTCATTCCTAAAACTTTGGCCAAGGTTTTATTTTCCTCAAACCAAAACACTTTTCTGTCCCATGGAATGAATGCAGAAGATGAAGGGATTGTTCATCAACTGATGTTTCCAACATCATTATTTATTAATGTTTTCCACTTCCCTCATTCCTTCTGGCTTCAGGTTACAAGAGGCTTAAGCAGTGCTCAGTGCAGGGCTGCTCTTGGCTTTGCTGGTGGGGAGGATTTCAACTCAGGCAATGTCTTTTATTGTGCTACAGGTTATCTGTTTATTTTCAGATTTTTGCAGCTGGCAAGCTACAGCTCTTGTGATTTCAGGGAGGCCTTAGGAGACTTCCAAGGGTGTGAGCTCTGATACTGTGGAAAGAAGGATCTTCAGCTGTAGATAAAAAACTAGTGGTCACAGAGGTGCGCTCTGATTCCTGGAGCAAGCCCTAAACCAGAGCAGCTCAGAAGCCCTTGTGACTTGAGTTGGCCCAAAAGGGGCCAAGGTGAGCGATCGTTGGCAGAAAGGGATCAGCAAAGGCAGGGTTGTAGAATGTGATTGATTCAGCATGTGAACCAAAATCTAGGGAAATGGGCATGTCCTGATTTAATCCAATATTACTGATCTTAATCATGGAAGTAGGGACAAAACTACTCACTTTTAGGGTAAAAAGCTGAACAAACACCTCTCACGTCACTCCCAGATCAGTTCCCATGGTTATAAATGAAATGATTTATCACGTTACGTACCCTGTCAAATCCCTGCTCTTCTCCAAATAGAAGATGTGGCCATGCGATGAATAGGCAGATGCTTTTTTTATTATGCAAAAACATATTACTACTACATACGATAATGTCTGTTTAAACTGTATTACTGCCTCTCACGCAGAAGGAGGGCTGGGGATGGCAGGCTTGTGTATATCCGAGCATGCTCTCAGATCCGACATCCTGGAAACAGACTGGAGTGGGAGGCCAAGAGCTGCTCAAACCAGGGAGTCCCCAGGGCAGCCCACCCTTGTTGCAGGTGCAGCTGGTTCTGCCAAGGACACCCTGGCCCTCCAAAAATTCCTCCTTGGGCTCTTTGGTTGCTCTCTGCTGACAGTGAATAGCAAAACATGACCAAAACAAATCAAAACCCACAATATTTGATTCTTTTTCTGTTTTTTGGTGCTTGGTTCTACTGGCCCAAGTAGAAAGATCATCTGTGCTTTATTTATATTGTTTCCTGTTCAGCTCCCTCATCCTTCAACACCTCTTCATCAGCATGACTAAGAACAGGTTGTTCACCAATAAAGAAATGACCTTTGCTAGAAATAGCTATTATTATAAATCTTGGTTTCCTTGTGCTTCTGTATACGAGCCTGCAGAAATGTCACTGAGGAAATGGCCTAATTGGATTATGTCAGATTTGCAACAGCATTTAGCTTTTTGAGGCAATGGGCTGTGCATGAGGTTACCTTTTGCTTCCGCTTTTCACTTTTTCCTGTATTTCTAGTTTCCATCACATTTTGACCCTGTCTTAACAGGGGGAGCAGAGCATTTGCACTGACTGCGATAGGTATGGGAGAAATCCCACCTGTCTGTTCTCCCATACGTCTCTCTAGCTCATGCATAAGGCCCTATACAATATAGGTTCTGCCTGCAGACTCACTTCAGTAGTGAGGAACACGCTCCAAACTCTGCAGCAACAGCAGCAGCTAAGAAAAGGTGATTTTGGCATTGCATAATTCCATAGCCCAGTTACTACCCTGGTCTGCCGGGAAAGCTTACGACTTAGCCGTACCCCTGTTCCTCCCGAGTTATTCTTAGCATCTTCCCCATTATTCTTAGCAGCACTAAAAGAAACTCTCAGTTCTGGAGTTCTCCACACGCTGACCTGTGCGGTGGCTGCAGGGTGAGGGATGTTGGTGAGGGGCAGGCTGCATCCCTAGCACCTCCTTTCACAGCCCATCCGCAGAAAGCCAAGGAGTCTGAGCCACAAAGGGGATCCTCTCACCTGACTTTCATTTATCTCGGCCCTCTTGGCTGGCTGAAATTCTTCCCAGGCACTCGGTGGTGAGGGGCACGGTGTCCTTATTGACCGCTGAGGTCAAGGACAGGGGTCACATTGCGGCACCACGGAAGTGGAAATTCAGGATGCAGGGCCAAGAGAGCGGACGGCGCTGGCAAGCGGTGCGCTGCAGCCATGGGAAAGCTGGACCTGCTTTCCCTGAAGGATTTTGCCCGGGCTTGGTTTTAATGCCCTTCCTGTTTGGCAGCCTGCAGCATCCAAACGGGTCCTGGCATTCACCTTACTGCATCCTTGAGGAGTGTGGACATCTCATCGATGGCCCCAGTTCCTCTCTCCAAGCCCATATTTCATCCATAAATATCAACTCTTCCCGTACCCTTTCTGATTCTTCAGTCCCCTTCCTGTGTGGTCTCCCTAGCGTTTTTTGCAGAGTATAATTGTGCTTGCATAGACATCCTGCAGCACTAAGGAGGTAAAGAATGCCTCCCTCTCTTTAAAAACAGCCACAACAATAAATTGCTTAGTAAGTAATCTAGCTGTTAATTTAATTTAAGATGCCCTTCAGCAAAAATGACCTTGATTCTCTTGAACTGCTGTTCCGACGAAGTTGGTTACTACCACCAGCTTTCCATGGTACTGCAGCACTCCAGGGTCAAGCATTGGACAAACACAAAGAGTGAACAACCTTTGGCTAGAATTTTTTGAGGAAAAAAAGAGTTCCAGATAGCTAGGACAGCATAAGTGGCAAAGCGGAAGTCCAGAGATGCAGAATAAGAAGATAAGACCCTTTTCTGAGAGACTGGGCAGGAAAGAAGAGCTGGAATCAGTTTGCAGGGAGTTGTGCCTCCTCTCACACAGCACACACCCGTGTGACACGAAGCTGAGCGGATCGTCACCAGCAGCTCAATGCACTGATGAACCAGTCGCAGGTGCCTCACGGGAGCATCCAAGGAAATTACAGCTTCCAAGGTAAGAAGGAAAGGGAGCGACAGTCACACAGTCCATGCACTTTTATTACCAAGATCTTATTTATTAGCAAAGGAGTAACAGGACGTGCAATCAGCTAGAATACTGTACCAGAGAAAAAAAAAAAAAGTTAATTCTTTTAATTGTATTTCTATAAGTCTGCATGAATAGGAGAGGAATCATAAAATACAGCACATCTGTCGCCAAAGATTATGCAGGACATTCCTCTGTCCAAACATCGTATCGTATATTGTCTTTAAAGAGATGCCTATTAACTTTGGATCTGCACCAGCAGCTATCCACACAGTATACTCACAGTAGGGCCTGCTTCTTCCTTGGAGCAGGTATGTTAAAAATGCACAGACTGTTACAGATCAGATCCGAGGCCTTCTTGGAAACCTGTTTAAAGCAATTAACCTTTGAGATGTGATAAGATTATGCAAACCTGAATTCCTACTAGACTAAGAGGTAATTTGTAGCTAGCAGCTTGTAAGACCAAAATTCCAAATGTCATACAAGACATCAGTGCTTGATGGAAAAAACTTGGAAATGCAGAGTCAGAGTATGTGCATGCAGTGTGGCCTTAACCCTGCAGCAGGATTTGACTGCAACATTTCCTGCCCCAGCATTTACAGTCTCAGCAGCCACACAGTTGAGATAAATGTGAATTTATAAATGTGGATTATATTATATTTATAAATGTGAATTTAGTGAATCTGGAAGTGAAACAAAATAATCACACCCAAATTATGGAACTCCAGACTCAGAAATTGAGCTTCAGTATGTCCAGGTCAACATGTGTATATTTAACTAGTGTTCCAAGTTATTTTTAACCAAATATACCACCTTAGCAACACCACGTGGCTACCCAGCCCCAGTAGCTCGGAGCTGCACTCCAGTCTCTGCATCACACTTTCCTATCGTACATATTAAAGTCACAAAGTCAGAAAATGCAGGGACAGTTGACTGCAGAATCCTGCATGCGGTAACACTCTTCATCAATATAAAATGCTGCAAATTTACTTACTTGGCACCCCAAAACTATGTATTCTCCCAGGCAGAAAAGATGCCTCTCCCCAGCAGTGCCAGGTGAGGGAAGAAAGCATCCTGGTGCATGTGCTCTGGCAGCAGGGCAGGCTGAGGTCTGCTGGGGGATCAGTCATTAAACACTTCAATAAATAAGACCTTCCTTCACAACACAAAACTCTGCCTACTGTTGGTGTCCCTAGCACCATGAAAACAGAAAAAAGGACGAGCGTAACCTCATTCTAGCAGTGATGCTCGCTCTTAAGCAGAGAGCAGGTCCCCCAACGAGTGATGGTGACTGCTCTTGAAGGCCTCTTACTGGCAGCCTGGGCTCACAGCCTAACCCTTAACGTGTTAGGGCAGCCCCCTCAATAAGTTTCCAACCCAAAGAATAAGTTGCTATATTTGCATACCTGTCATCCACAGGCTTTGTCTTGCAGCTCAGGGCAAGTGCTGTGAACAGCTCGATGGCTCCATTCGGATATCGGGCACCACAAATGCCTCCCTCCCATCTCTAACCAGAGCTCAGCATCCTGCAAAGGATCCTTCACAGCAGCAGCGGAAGGCTGGCGAAGACATCTCAGCCTCTTCCTTCCTGGAAGAAAAGAAAAAAAAATCTGTATTACAAAGGTAGCAAAAACTTTCTGTTTTGGGAAGCAATAGATCTATCGAGCATTCCAGCGAAGGCCAGGAGAAATGACAGTTCAGGGACGTTGAAAAGGAAACTACCAGGGTGAAATTAGTGTGCTTGCGAGTGTGTCTTTAAGCTCTCTGCTGCAGAAGAACAAGCTCCTTTCTTGCATGCTGTGTTTGCCTGCCGGACCCTGCATCGCTCTCAGCAGGCAGGTGATCCCGGGTTGCCCTTCTGGTGCATGCCGGTGAGCTGACGTCCTGCTGAGCAGCTTGGTACCCCTCTGTGCCACTGTTCCAAGGTCCCCAGGTTTCCTTCAGCACCCTTGTCAGTGAGAACGCAAACTGCAAAGGGAGGGGGGCTACAACGACCAGCTTTGGAGTTACACACTCCTATTACTTACTTACAGCATGGACAAAACTGCTCATTTTCCCTAACGTCTGCATTGGAATAGCTGAACTGAGTTTAGCAAACTGCCCCACCCAAAAGATCAGGGTGGGGAAAAGGGGGTCCCAAAAGCAGATGTGAAAAGTTTGGTAAATCTATATAGAATGAGACAAGGAGGCTCCGGCACCCGCGATGTCCATAGCGGTAGAAGCGCCTCCGTTTGTCTCACCCACAACATCGGACCCTGTCAGCCTCGCTGCTTGCTGCAAAAACCACGACTCTCCTCAGCACACAGCAGCAGCACCTCTGGGAGACAAAAGTAAAACTCACAGGAAGGTTTTAGGTAACGCCAAAGCTATGAGGTCTCTAATGCAGTTTTCTACCAAGAACAAGAGCCAAGAACAGAGTAAATTCATTAGGTAATGGCCCATGCCCATGATGGACAAAGACAATTATTATGCACATCCCCCAGTTGATTGTTTTGGTATAAAGAAAATGCAGCAAATTATTGTTCTCCCATATTAATGCACCACAGGGGATTACTAGCATATCTCTTTAGAAGAAAAGCTATCTCTTTCGAAGTGCAGACTAATGCTGGATAAATTTGATTTTTATAGATGGTGTAAAAAGCAAGATTTTATTAGAAGCACAGACAATCGCATTACACTTTTATATGATATGAAAACTTCACTATTGAATCATGGAACTGACCTTAGGAATTTTTCTCTCCTGAAAATGTATCAGATTCCTGAGCTTCTCTTATTGTATCTCAAATACTTAGCTTTAGAGATTATCATCCAGCAGAAGAGACTGTGAGGAAGAAAAAAATGCTGATCTCACAGCCCGAGTTATTTCTCTGCCCCCGAGTGCTTTAAATCATAATATTTTATTTGGCTAGTTGTAGGAAACGTGGTAGAGCATTCATTTTTTGGAAGGTTTGCCCTATAACACAAAAATACTTGAACTTTTACACTGCTTTTCTCTGCGCTGCACATCCCTGCATCCCCTCACACTGTTCTCCCTTGAATTTTAAGTTTGGAATGCATTTGATAAATAGATTTACTCAGCATAAATAACACCAAGGTCCCAAACAGAGATTAACACCCTGATCTGCTGGGTGGGAACAACACAAGAATGCTCCCATAAAAAGTTTAGATGCCAAATAAAATGAGAACATTCAAGATGAACCAGTATTATTAAGAGAGAGAATGCACCGGGATCTGGACTGATTACAGCAACAGAAAACACCCCTGACTTCAACTTGATTTCATGGCTGCAAAATCGAGAGTTTAAGGAGAGTTTAAGCATTCAGCAGTCCTGGATGCCGCACCTGAGCAAAGGGCTAAGGAACTGGTTTACAGTGGCGCTTTGGAGCCATTCCAGCTCCAAATCCAACAGCAATCCAGCCCTTGGTGCAGCCTTCCCCTGGTTAAAAAGGGTCAGGATGATTCCACCATGTCCCAGGGGAGTCCAGGGAGACATTTGCAGGAGATCTAGGGGGTGAGACATGGCATCAGCCGGGAGCAGCACAGCTCCACGGCGGTTCGTACTCTGCTTGTCTTTTCCCAGCAGGACCCACTCTACAGCTCAGGCACTGCAGGACCTGTAATTCGCCTTCCCCTTTCCACCTCCGAGTTCCAAACTGCCTTTCCCTGAAAGGATGGCCCAGAGGGATTTCCCAGAAGGATTCTCCCCACCCAACAAAAACCAAAGGAACCAAAGGAATGGATGTTTCAATCCCTCCGATCCAGGGGAATCACCTTATCTCCAGCTAACAGCAACCTGAGCTCCTGGGCAGCATCTTCCGCCACGTGGTCTCCGGCTCCCACAAGGGCACCTCTCCTGGGTCTTTCTCTTTGCATAGCCACTGCCTAAATCTGTCCCAGGTCCAGCTCTTAATCCCTGCACCTCAGGGCCTCAGCTGCACAAGGAGGCGCATTTTCTTTTCCTCCTGCAAAAAAGGGAAAGGGAAAGGAGATGGGAGCTTTCCCCTTCTGCCACGCGCTGCAGAGGCTCCAAGGGCCGGAGCTTCTTCCACGCACAGGCCTGTTGCCTGCTCCCCTTCCCAGCCTTTTGCCAGGCACCAGGGCCCCTGCGGACACGGTGCCCTCCTGCAGCCCTGGAGCAGGTGGGAGCCAGTGAGTTGGTGGCTGAGGCAGCGGCTGCCCCAGGGGTGTTTTAGAGCTAGCTGCATTACAGCAGCACGTTTCACTTACCCAAAGCTGTACTTTCAGCTTGTGTGTACTGGAGAGACACCCGTGGAGCAAACTCTTCTGCCGCGCGTGCCCAGGGCCCTCATGGGAACTCAGCAGAGGCTGGCTCGCTTGGGGTCCCTCTGGAGAAGAAAAGCGGCAGCATTGGTAACATGGAATAACAAGGACAAAACGGTATGGTCTGGAAGCACTTCTGGGGAAAAAGAAACTACGGGATAGATAGAAAGAGGGAGCTGGGGCTGAGAGCTGCAGGAAGCCCAAGAGACCCCGGTGTGGACAGGCAGCAGAGCAGGAGCAGCCTGGGACGTGCATCAGGTACACGAGGCATAGAGACAGTGTCACCAGCTTTTCATGCCAAAGATTGGGTGAATTCCAGTACTTACGTTCAGAAATACAGAAACAAAATAGGCAAATAGAGGACATGCATTGGTAACTAAACCTAGTACTGCAAAACCTGTCTGCAGGCCTGAGCAGAGGCTCCCGGGTAGTGCTGGATGCTGAAAGCAAATGGGCAAGTATAGCCCCTGCCTTGTGCAATTGGGTTAATGGGGCTATAGTCATCCTCCCACTGCCCTTCAAGGAGATTTGCGGCCAGGCAAAACCCCCATTCCAAAAATTCACCCACAAACATCTAAGGGCTAAGAAGCTTGGAAATTGCCGAGAGTTGGAGCAGCAGAGTGATGTTTTAAATATTGTGGTTCCACAGAGGAACATTCATCCACGGAGAGCAGCACTCTTTGCACAACATGCCTGAGTATTAGTAACCTTGTTTGCAAAAATAATGAGCGTGAGTCACGCAGATTAAAGGCTGCTGCTGTTAAAATTAAAATGCAAAATGCAAATGGCACAGGCTCCCCAAGCAGCACTCTGCAGAACGGGGCACTTCAGCTGCAGGTCGCCGTCCCGCAGCTCTGTGCTCCCATTCAGCTGCTGCCTGGCCACAGAGGTGCCTGGACTTGCCCGTTGCCTCCTGGCTTGATGCTCACAGCTGCAGACAGCCCTTCTCCAGAGCATGAACTTGTCCTGGCTGCTCCAGCCCAAACTTTGCGGCTTCGCTGTGCCCGAATGCCACTGAGCCCCGTGTCACCAGGCATGCCAAGGCGGCTGCCTTGGGCAAGGCCCATCCTGGATCCATGCTGAAGCTTTTTGCAGCACACCACACATCACGATAGAACCACAGAACAGGACTTAGTTTACCTTCAAACCATCCACAGCCATAAATCGAGACAGCGAGAGCTGTGGTTTTGCCTACAGTGGCGTCTTCAAGCATCATGGTGTGCCAGAGCAGGGGAGCAAGCTGCAGCTTCCTATATATCCCATGAGGAAGCTTGGCAATGTGGACTGAGCACAGCCAGGTCTTTGGCCACCTTCTCAGTCCAGCCGAGGCCTCAAAAAAGAGGCTATTTGGACAGTCTCCAGCCTAGCTGTGCAGTTTGCCTTGTGGTTTACACCACAAAAACGGCAGTGCTGTATGAGGAAGGCCTGAGATTAAAGGTAGCTGTGCCCAAACAGGCCATGATGGAGCACAGAGTCAGACCCAAACTCCCAGGCCAGGCGATGCCAAGGAAGGAGGGTCTCTGTGCTGGGGCTCCAGGTTTTGTTCATCAGCTCTCCCAGGCTACGGAGAGACCCACAGATCTCTATGCACACCAGGTCTGTGGGGCTGCTCCTATGTGCCGAGCTGATTCTGCACCAGCAATCTCTACAAAATCTTAGCTAAAATAAAGAGCACATTCCTTTTATGCCTCGTGCAAAGGCATTGGCTACTGTCAGCAACAGGGAATCAGTCAAGTGTTCTTCGAGATGTGACTAGAATATCTTCCCTCTGAAGTCCTCTCATCAGCAGTAGTAATGAATTCCCTTTTATCCCCAAAGACTTGGAAATCACATTTTAAGTGCCTGCCACAGGACTGTCAGGATCAGCATTTCAAGAAGCAATTCAGCTTTTATCAACATTCAACAGCATTGTAATTCAGGAATAATTAATGTAACATTAAAATAGTTATCAAGAAAGGTAAGACTGTAAGTGTTCTACATCAGATCCGTTTCATATTTACAGCACTAACACAAAGTCATTTAACATGTCAGTTTCAGCGGGACATGTTGGGGCAGCCAAGAGCAGCTCACAAGCACTTCTCTGTATGCAGCGCCCTCGAGATCTGCAGGGCTCCTCCACATGCTCCACGGAGCATCACTTGCCAAAGGCACCTGACGTGTCTGCATCAGATGAGAGAAGGAAAAAAGGCAAGAAAGGAAAATTTCTGCAAAACCTACAGCCATTTTCACCACACAAATATACACTACACGAATACATCAATGTATGAATGATGAATAAAAATGATAGCTAACAGTCTACAGATTTCTATTTGTGTATCTATACACACATACATATATGAAAGAATATATATAGAATTCAAAAGTAAATTCACTCACCTATTCAATAAAACTGGGAAATATGCTGTGGCTTTTTACTGCCTTTTGACTTAAAGTGCACACATTGGATAACTGAATGGATAATGTGTGCACCCAAAGTTGCATACACACATTAGCCACACCAGTACTTCTATATAT
>VWPW01015198.1:0-25000 GCA_013389825.1 Crypturellus undulatus
AGTGGAAGGGAAATGGGGAGTGCTGCTTCCACAGGCACCTCAGTGTGTAAATCTTCAATTTGCAAGTCCATAAGAGTGTCTCTGCTGTATGAGGAAGGAATTCTTCAGTTTACATGTGGGATAACATGGGAACAGGCTCCCCAGATAGGCTGTGGAGGCTCTTTCTACCGAGATCTTCCAAACCCGTCTGGATGGCACCCTGTGCCCCATGCTCTGTGTGTGCCTGCTGGAGCGGGAGATTGGGGTAGATGAGCTCTAGAGGTCCCTACCAACCTCAACCACTCTGTGGTTCTGTGTGGTTCCGTGTGTGACCCACATTGTAAGGGTAGTTGTGACTCCTGGGGAATTGACATCCTCCTTCCCAACAAGTGTCAAGATGCTCCTGCACGAAATGTGCCCCCATGCTAGGGCATGAGCGGCTGAGTGTACTTTGGAGTTACCTTCTGTGGGCAAAAGTTAACGCTGACCTGGAAGTTTTGGGCACGTTTCAGAATTTGTTTTTTCACTTTCACACTGAGGTTTTCCCCCCTCCCCCCCCTTTTTTTTTTTTTTTAAAACCTCTTTCTCCCTCTCTCTTTTTGTTTTTTTACTTATTTTTAATAAATAAATGAACTCGTCAAATCTGCCTTTTCAGCTCCAGATGTGTTTTTTTTTCACTTATTCAAAACTGTTTAGAGTGGAAACCTGAAATAACTATTTGTAAGAGGCAAACTGATTTTCAAATATTGCAGTTGTTACTCTTTTCATTCAGAAATGAAATAACTAGCTGTGTTAGAAAGCATTTTCTCTGTGGATGCCTAAGAGGGATCAGGCGTTTAAAACTTTTTACTGAAATTCAAGAAAAGTATTTTTGTCATGGGGCAGCTGGCAGTTTTGGTTCTAAGAGTAGCTGCTTGCTGGTGAAATAGGTTGCCCTTTTTGAAGTCCCGCAATCCGTTTCAGGTCTCTGGCACAATTTTTCCTTCAGTAAGCCAGAAGCGGATATTAAAAGGGGAAATGTCTACATATATGTGTGTATATGCATGTGCCAATATATGCACAGTGTGTAAGCCCCCCAACACAATCCCAGTCTTCTGCAAGCCATGCATTGCATACTGTATTCATAACACACCCTTCGCACTACAGATTTATGCTAAAAGTATCCTAATGTTTCTGACAGCTCATGTGTGACGTGAATGCAATCCATATTTCTTAGGGGAGCTAATCTAAGCGGTTTATTTTCCGATACTGCTGATAGGGCTATATCTCTGGATGTCACCGCGGTTGAGATTCTGATGGTAACATATTGTTTGTGGGTCACTGCCTTTGTCTAAAAGAATAGGTTGGAACAGAATAGCAAAGGTTAATTAAGTTTGTCTATCAAGGAGGGACAGATATAAATGTCTCTTGTATTTTCCGTGCTAGAATCAAAGTAAGTCAAGGCAGGGTGTCACAGTGGCTTTTTCCTCGCGCTGTGAAAATTTGCTTAGTCGGTTTTAGGAATGGAACAAAACCTCCTTGAGCAGGGCATGTGCAGCAGGAGCAGCTCACTGGCCAGCACCATTGCAAGGCAAGAGGGTTGCAGCAACCCTGGTCTCCAGCCTGGGAAATGAGGGGGCAAAATATATAAATATGTTTAGATAATTTGGCCAAAGTCATGCATCCAGATGGAGATTGGGCAGAAATCCCACCATTCTGGCTGTTCATGCCAATAGCCTTTTTCTGGGTGTCACACCAGAAATGGACCCACAGAGTCTGCTGTTTTCAAAGAACTTGTGCAAATAAAGGAGAAAAGCAATTTTACGCCTCTAAGCCTTTCAAGGCGGAGCGAGGAGTTTGTGCTAAAGCTGGAGCAGAGCTTCTGTGGGGCTTCTTCCCCACAGAAAAGGAGAAAACTTTTTGCAGTCAGTGAGGCTGGAAGGAGAGGTGATAGAGCAGCTGCCCTGTCTTTATGCATCCATTGCTGTTACACTGTCCTTCCTCCGCTCCTCATTGAGGAGGATCCTGGATCCTCCTTGATCCATGATCCTCCTTGATGAGACATCCTTGTCTCCTCCAGACAAGATGTGCAGAGGATGTGCAGGTGCTGCCAGGCACTTGGAAGAAAGCGCTGGGCTTGATCTTGCTCTCGCACCGGGTCTTGACACATCCTCTTGGCAGAACTCTCTGAAATGGTCCCAGTCGATGTAAGAAGAGTCTTTTTATAGCCCTGTGGCCTTTCTTAACACAGGTTAAGGATGGGGAAGCGCTGGGGTGAAGGAGAAGCTCAAGTCTGTGCTTGAGGCTGTCATGGAGAGGACAGTCTCCTCTTTGCAGAAAAATTATTTGTTACAATCCTGCAGATAAAGAGAGGACTCGTAAACTACACAGCCCAAAACAAATGCATTAGAAGTGTTTTGGGTCCGGGTTCTGCCAGGCCAAACCCTGCTTGCAGCCACAGTGAGATGTTCCAGAGCAAGACTCTCCAGAGCTGGAGGAGTTAATTCACAGCAAAAAATGGGTAACGATCTCCTAAGCCCCCTTTTTAATGTAGCACTGAGGTCAAGAATTTTTATGACTGGTTGTTTTTTTATTGTTACTGTAAAATAGGATTGCTAAGCACCATAAAAAGGAAACCTTGTGGTTCAGATTTACTGTGGTGTGTATTCCGAACAGTTTAATAAAACAAAACCAAAAGCTTTTAGATTTTCTTCAGTGGGTAATACACAGTGTATTCTTCGCAGAGCCAAAGCTTCCAGCTGTCGGTTGGACTGTGGTTCATAGACTTGGTGTGGGTAATAAGATTATAAAACATGTCTCTTGCTAGCCAGCTACCACACACTAATAATAATAGTAGTAATAATTCATTGAATCCAGGGATTTTAGGTGAGTTGTTTTCTTAAGAAAAAGACTAAGAAAAGGTGGTTTGATAGGAAACAGGTGCTTGCATGCATTACGCAGAGAAAAGAAACAAGAACATGGTAATTTCATTGCCCAGGAGCCATCCCTCCATTTTGCTACAGCTAAAATAACACCATCCCCAGCAGGTGATGCTTTCCAGTGGTATGTATGCACCCGGGGGAAGGGGAGATCAGGGAGCAGCATCCCTGCCCATCGTCCTGCCCCTTGGAGAAGAACTGGTCAGTGTGGTCCAGAAAGGTGGGCAAAGAGGAGCTGGATAACTTCTCCTTCAGTGGAATTGACCAGTCACGTGGGCATTCCGATGGAGCTTTTTTGGCAGCTTATATTGCCAGACTGTAATTTTAGGGCAGGAGGAACCATGAATTGTTCACCGGTGGCATGCAAAAGCATGTACCTGTGTGTCCAGACACACTGGAGGTCAGACCAGTGGCTCTGCAGAGATCCTAACTCTTGTGACTTTCTCAGGATGCCATGTAAAACATCTCATGTTCTGTAATTTGTGTATGATTGCTTTACTGTCCACTGTGATGATGCGTTGTTTGACGCATTTGACGTTATTTTTTGTTGTTTGTTTGTGCATGCACAGGATGCGGGCAGTTAAAAAGTCATTATGTAAGTATCCCTTTTCTTTATAGTAGACAAGGTCTGTCTTTGACAGGCTCCAAACATGTCCTGCCTATCTCTCAGTATAATGCGTGTTGCTACCACAAAGTAGACAAGAGATGTACCTTGTCTTTAGGAATTCCTGCAAGGGAGCAGTTGATCTCTCTGAGAATTTAGTCTCAGCCCAAACGTAACTCCAAACATGAGAATGCCAGAAGGCATGACCCAGACCACATCAGTTCTGTTTTGGCAATATTAAAGTAATATTGAGTACTAAAGTGGTAAGGGAAACACTGCAAAACAGCTAGTTATTGTGCACAGCTACCAGCTAAATACCCTGAGAAGGGCTGTGAAGCACCAGGCTGGATTTGAAGCCAAGTGGGATCTGACAGGACAGGGTAAAATAGGCAGAACTCTTGTTTAGCTGAAATGAAAAGGCTCTCCAGCCCTTTGTCTTGCAAAGAGAACTTCTAATGTCAGTGCTTTGCATGCATTACTGACGACACTTTTTTTTTCTGATACAAAACTAAAAAACCTTCCTTTTTCTCTGACCATAACATTTCTGTCTTACGATAATTCCCTCCCTTAGGGAGACAAGACAGTATTACCTTTCCTGTTGGAAGTCGTGATCTTCTGAGGTGTTGGGCAACTTCTCTTTAGGGCGTTGTGTCCCTGTCATGTTGTAGAGCTTTGGTACAAAAAGTGCTAATTCTTTTATAAAAACAAAATAAAAAAGACATCACAGCCTTTCCAGGGAGATCACTTTGGACCATTTCAGGGTACTAAGGTAGGACAAATCTCATTTCTGATTCCAGGTTTGTACCAGGTGCAGCTAACATTGCTCCTAACTTGGCGGGCAATAGGAGAGAGGAGATTTCTTGATAAGTTTTCAGGCATGGAGTTGACACAACTGATTTCGTGATTTTTTTTCCAATTATTGCTCCACTACAGACTTCCTGTGTAATCCATCCACAACTTGGTTTCTGCATATCAAATAGGGAAATTACTCTGTCTCATTGGATTTTAAGAAGTGATGTCTCTGTGTGTGTCATGCTCAAATTCAGTCTATTTCTTGAGGGAGTAAGTAGAACTGTCTCCATAAACCATCTGGTGGGTTCTTTGCAAAGTGGTTATCACTGGTCCTGGACTTGGTTTCTTTGGGGCCGTATAGGCAAGGACACTTCACCTCCTCTGAAGCTGGTCAGTTGGTTGTAGGCAAGGGTGAAAGCAAAGCTGTATAAAATACCTCATGATTTGACTTCTCCTCCAATCACCTTCTCCTCCACCTGCCATGGTCCCTTTCCAAGATTGGTACTTGTGGGACAAGAAGGTGCAAAGGGCGTGCTGGTGTCAGCTTTCTTATGCTGTTCTGATTCTCTCTGATAGATGAAGGGCATGGAGAACCACCACGCCATGAGCTCCCAGTACCGGATGCACTCCTACTACCCACCCACGTCTTACCTGGGCCAGGGTGTTGGCACGCCTGCGTGTGTCCCACAGATCTTGACCTCCGAGGACATCCCCTCGTACTCAGAACTGAAAGCCAGAGGTAAGTGCACGGTCACCCCTTGGGTTTCTGCTATCTTGTTGACTTGGAATGGGCATGGGAAGAAAGTAGATAATGCAGAAAGCTCTTGTAAGTGCAGTAATTCAAGCCCGTATTTTAGAAGTGTCTTAGTTAAGGAGGATTAGTTAGTTGACACATTTCTGCTTCTGGTTTCTGATCATTGGAAGGGTTATCTATCTGAGGTGTCTTCTTTCAATGGTTATCCAAAGACTACCTTCAAGGAACATGTGTTTGAATCAGAGACTCGTCTTTCCTCTCTTTTTTTTTCTCAGAACTGCTGTTCGTATATTTTTCCCCTCAGGATCCACAAGCCTGAGCCTTTGCTACCTAGTTCTGCCTGAACCACGTACGGAAACTATCTCTGTATCCCAACCATGTAGTGAAACCCATCACAGACTTGCTTCCTTCTTTGCTGTCAAACTCAGATTGCTTCATTTAGAATTACTCCAGATAAATTCCTTTTCTGACATCCAGTCATCTTGACTCTACTAAGATTACTGTTAATCTGCATTTGTGTTGACACTGCGATTTTGACATTTTTTTGTATCTTGCTTCCTGGTTCTCTTGCCTCTGTTCTGGGCAGAATACCTCTATGGATGTTAAAATGGCCTTGCTGGAGCAGATCAAATTCCATTTAGCTGTTTCCCTGTGTCTGGAAAGGGGATACATAGGGAAAGAAAAAAAGAAACCAAGAAAGAGTAGCGTGATCCTACTTCATGCTTCCAAAGTTCCTACAATCCTGCAGCAGTCAGTATGTATCCTCAGTTGGTGATTACTTCTCAGCTACCATTTTCACTTACTATATGCATACTTGAATGCCACAAATTGAAATATAGTCTTTCAATAAGCTCCTTTATGCTTCTGGTCGCTTTGTAGCAGTGAATTCAGCAGTTTAATTCTGTAGAGTGCTGTACAGTGTGTGGGAAGTATTTCCTTTTGTTTATTTTACACCTGACAGATTTTTTGTGCTGGTTCTTTTTTTTTTTTGTGCAGTGACACCACTGACTACAATATCCTGCCTCATTTGCTTCTCTGCTGCACATATACACTGAAATGAATCTTCCATGGTGACATGCACGTGCTGAGCCTTTTTCATACCTGATTAAAGGAAGTGTATTACATACGTTCCGTAATTATTTTCAGCCACGTCCTTTTTGTTGCTGATGTTCTGGTGTCTGCTGAATTTGTTTGACGTTGAAAATACAGCTGTGCTTGTGTCATGGCAGAACCTTAAGGACTCAAATGAAATTTTGGAAGGTGCGATACATACAAGATCTGCAGCTGGTATAAATCAGCGTTGAGCCCTTGAGTTCAATAGCTCTAGAATGATTTATACTAAAGAGGTGGACTGTAGTTTTGGAAGTGGCTGTTTTCTGAAAGTCTTCCAACTAAATGTGACGTATCAGATAGATGAAGAAACAACACAGGGTGTGAGAAAACCTTATACTTTTTCCTCTTTTTTTTTCAGTGGTTTTAAATGGCTTATAGAAATCAGTGATCCTTGCTTCATTTTCCTTCTCTTTTCTTCAGTTTTATTTTCTTCCCTGTTCCCTGACCACCACTGAATGATCACGTCTTGTGTTCTACTGATTGGTCAAAGAAGTGGTTGGCTTTTTGCTCAAGTGCAGTTGACACTTTTTCTTGCATCCATCACTACTAACTCACTAAGAACTCTTACCAGTCGAGTGTTCTTATAAATAGACAAAAGACCTTACGCCCTTTGTTCCCAAATGCACTTCAGTAATTTTTCATCACTCTAGAAAAAAAAAAAAAAAAGTTGTATGTAATGTGCCACTGATTTTTAAACTGCATAAATACTGTATTTTCAATAATCCTTGACTACTTCTCCAGACAGTATTCCACACACAGATATTGTTCCCTAAGTTACACCATCAATCAGAAACCGACAAGCAGTGAGATGTAATTTACTGAGATCAAACAGCATTTTCCAGACTCTGAAGAAGTGCTTTTCCATAGCAGGGAGCTGGTGGGAAAAAGGGGCACCAATATTTTTGTGAGAAACTTGCAACGTGTGAGCTAGACCATTCCAGTTCAGGTGTCTCTTAGAAGCGTCTCCTTTCTCCATGTGTCTGCTCTTGGTGGGTATGGCTCCTCTTACTTTCCATCTAGAAAAAAGTAGTATTCTCAAGCTACTAATCCATGATTTACATTCCCATGAAGTTTTTTCTTCTATGCTTTTTATAGTCTTTGAAGAGGTTTTTTTTTTGTTCTGTTTTTGTTTCATATTCTCATCATTTGTGTGGATGCTGAGTCGACAGCAGGCTGTGAACAGTGGATCCCATATAACACCTGACACTGGTCCCTTCCCCTAAAATATTGTGTGCAGGTGTTGCCTTGGGCAAAAGACATATTCTTACAGATCTCACCACTGACTTCTGTAAACTTTCTGTACATGAGAGCTTTATATGAAGCAAAGACTTTGCTGATAGTTTGCCGTTAGGGGTTTGTGCTTGTTGTTTTATAAAGACAACTCCAGTGCACTTCTAAACTAGCAAGTTTCCAGGCATTATTTCCATTTATGTGGATGAAATGACACCATGCTCAGAAAGTTGTTTTCTTTCTAAGAATACATACTCATAGCTTTTAGGTCTAAAAGGGAACATTAGGACCATCTAGTCTCACTTGCTGATTAATGCAGGCTATAAAGCTTCACTTAATAATTCCTGCAGCAACCTTTTTTTTTTTTTTTAATCTGTTTGTAGGCTTATGTGTTGGTGTTCCAGAAATTATACGGGAAGGTTACAGTGCATATAGCAGAGCAACAGGTCAAAAGAAAAAACTCATTTTACAGCCACGTTTTCAAAACATTTGAAACCTGTATCTTTATTGCAGAAATGGTTGTTAAATTCCCAGCCACAAATCAGAGATGGTCTTATAACACATGCAGTCTATTCCCCACACTTCAGTTGCAACTTCAGCTTTATAGAGGTTTTGCCTGTTCATATATTATCTGTTAGTATTTCAGTCAGACTATTTCATTAATTTTGTTCTGCTAAGTTAACTGCCTGTTTAGACCAGTTATGTTGGAAGGGAGGAGAGATGAGCTAGCAGACCACTGATTTACACTTTCTTTGTTTTATGAATGGTGTGAAGTTCTCAGGAAGCTTCTGACATTTGTTCATGAGGTCATACTGTGCTACAGTGTGTTGCATATCGTAATGGGCTGACATTTTCTGAATGACAAAACACCATCACTCAACCTCTTTGCAATCTGAAGTGGTTCTAAACAAAATGATTTTGCTTCCAACTAGCACAGCTGCTACCTTTCCAGCTGAAACTGGAAAAAAACAGGGAGGCAAACAAGATAAACTAGTGACAAATGGCCAAAGACGTTTTCAGAGGGCTCTCTTAGGTCACCAGGTGGTAATTTGCAGATACTCATTTTTAGAAAGAAGGGGAATTTTCTGCTCTCTAGTTCCAAAATATTTTTCCTGACCTTCTTACTGCTTGTTGTTTTATTTTTAAAACACAAACAATGAGAGGAAAAAAATGTTGTTACAACTCCCTGTGCACAAAAGGCATGCTATAAAACACGTCTGTCTTTTGGAAGCCAAGCTGAGAGATCCTTGTGCAGAAGCGGAGGGATGCTAGTGTATATACAGCAGTCAGAAAAGGATATCCAGTCTCAAATTAGACTCTTAGTCTAATTAATTTCCTAGACACATTCCTAGAGAGCTGATTTTTTTTTTCCAGTGGGTCTTTTTAAGGATTGAGGCACAGAATGTATGAATACCTTTCTCTGACTTGGAATCTGGTCCCTCTGTGCTTAAGTAAATGCTGAAATACCCACACAAGACTGGATCAAGGCAGTATGAAGGTGGTATATGCTTAGGTCAGAGCTGAGTGCTTAATTCCATGATGTCCTACTTCTGCTGCTTAAAAAATGAGCAGTTGCTCATGAGGGTAGTTTTCAGACTTGGGGCAGTGGTAGAAAAATCTAAATACAAGGATGCAGTGGAGAAAAACCCTTCTGCTTGCGAACAAGACCACATCTCTGATTTAAAATCAGATATCATGTCTTAAATATAATAAAATATTGTCATTATGTGGACTGTTGAGGTCATTACCCTGTGTGTCTCTGCCTGTGGCTAAGGAAATGGTTTGAAATTTAAAAGTTGCTCTACTGGCTGAATGAGTCTGCATTTTTCCTGCTGTCAGGATCTCAGGATAGTTGGAAATACAAGCAGTGAGCCCCTCTAGGATAGTACCATATTTGCAGCTTGAACATAAAACACAAACACAAATGAGAAAAACTCATGTGTGATACTTATTTTGATGAACAGTGTCAACAGTTTTGTTTAAATCAGCAAAGTTTTCCAAAGGAAAACATTTCTGCTAATAGTCTTTTTTTTCGTTGTATTATTAGCAGAGCAGCAATTAACTGTTTCAAAAGATTTTCAAACACTCAGTCCTGTCTAGGAGTTAAATAACTGGTGTTTTATAGCTGTAGAAATTGAGCAAGAGAGATCAGCAACGAGGCCTGGACGTTCCCAGGGCTCGTTCTGCCTCGTGTGCATTGGGTGCCCTTCTGGGGATGGTGCTGATCCATTGGAGAAGCCCACCCTGGCTGCAGAGCAGTTTAAAGAGTCTCTTCTAATGACCTTACCATAAGGGCATGTTGGAAACATTCTCTGTGTCTCAGGGAGAAGCTTCCAGTTTAGTAAAAGAAATGTTGGAATGCAAAGAAGGCTGTACACACACACAAAAAAAAGAAAATGCAAGAGAGGTCCTGGGTGAGGGTGTTTTTCTTCACCTTGAGTTGCTGTGTGTGAAGGTGATGCCTCTTTCCAGTGTTCCTTATGTTCCATGTTTCTTCATGAGTCTGTGCCCCTGGAATGCTGTGGAAGGCGAGAGTTGCTCCAGAGCCGCAGGTGATGAGAGAGGTCGTGTGGAGCCCTCGCATGCAGAGAAACCGCAAGGGAGAAGGTGGCAGTCATTTAATCTGCAGATACTGAGGCCAGCTGGAAGCTGTTCAGTTTTTTTATTCTATCACTGGATCAGTGCACAATTGTTTGTCCTTTTTGGGGGCATTCTCACTGTCGTCACTATAGCTATATCCCTATAGTCCCTACAGTCACGCTGTGTACAGACTTGCATTACAAGAGTACCATGAAGACTGGTAGATCTGAAATTGTGGATTTCCAGGCCTTGGCTCACATGGGTGGTGGTAGACAGAACAGTCAAAGTCTTCTGCTCTTTGTGCTGCACCGTTCTCAGTTTTATGCAGGACTCTTGCAAAAACCTGAGTTTTGAGGCATGTCAACAAACTGTACTCAGTTTGTGCGTGTGTGATTGCAAGTGGGGAGAGTTCATGTGGGGATCTGTGGGTGTATATATAATGTATATATTTGTGTGTGATGAGTAAAGGCAGTACATTCGGAAACTTGGACTTGTGTTCGCATCACCTGGGTTGCAGGCACTGGTGCAGCAAGTCTACTGTTCATGTGTAGTGTGGGGCAGAGCATTACATTTTGTTTCGTCAGAACAGGTTTTGGATAACTTGCAGAATTTTAGCAGATTTTCCTTTTTTTTTTTTTTTTTCTTTCGGACAGATCCCTTTTAACAGATCATTTTCAGTTTGGCTGACTGAAAAGCTGAGTTTTGAGTTTAGCTGTTCAGACAGTTTCTGGGCTCAGGAATATCATCTTGAGATCAAACAAGTTGCCAGCTGTCACTTGCATCGCTCTTACTCGTACATCACAGCTCTGTTAGCCCTAACAGCAGCTATCAAGACACATTTGAGAATATGAGGCATAATCAGTGAAGCGATATAGTAAATTCTGGCAAGCCATTTTTCTGAGTTTAAGCCTTTTTACTAAATGGTCTGTCCTCTGAGTGGGGTTGGTCTGGTGAAAATTTGGCCAATACTAAATTCCTAAAGCCTGGTGGATAGAGAAGGGAGTTCCTGAGAAGACACAAATTTAAAACATTTGCTTAAATCTCGTTTTACCACCATCACTCCAGGTTAAAAGGATCATGTCACTGTTGTTTTGCTTAAGTGACGCTTCTACGTGATGCCTGCTCCGGTGACCCCACGACCACCGTGTCCCTCTGCCGCCTGTGCGGGGTGTCAGGTGCTCTGCGAGGACCACAGGGATGACAGGTTTTGCCGACTTGCTTGGATTTGGCGTGCGGAGGCCTCCTCACGGTCCTGGTGGTGAGGAGAGGAGCGAGTCCCCTCTGCGTGCGGCCACAGTCTTCCCCGTGAGCAAAAGTCTGCGCCGGCTGTCTCAAAATTTACACCAACTGCTCGAGTCAGATGAGAGCCTCCCACGAGGTTATTTCTTTCGCCACCTCGGCAGCTTATAGAAAGTCGGTGCTTTGCAGGCTGTGAGCAGGATTAGTAGCAGAACGTGGGGAGCCTGCTCCTCATCTCGAGCAAAGCAGCTGTGGTTTAGCAGGGAGGCTCGGAGCTGAACGCTGCTCCTTCCAAGAGGTTCTTGTGGACCCTGATGCTGCTCCCTCAGCAAGGAAAAAAGGGTAAAATTTCCCCCCATTCCTCCGTACCTTGAGCAATCTCCTTACTCGGCACCTTGCACCCTGCCACGAGACTGCAGTTTGGGTGGAAAAGCAGAGAGTTGCCAGCAGTGAAGGCCGGTAGCATGACGAGACAGCCGGTGGCTCCCGCTGCCCATTCCCCAGGTGCTCCTATTTGCTCCCTCCGTCTCCACGCTCCGGCGTAGCCAACCAAAGAGTTTATTTTCGGTGCTCCTTGGCGGCATAGCTTAGGCCAAGTACAAGTTGAATAACCTTCAGGAGAGCTGTGCTGTCCTTCTGTCGGCCGCTGTCTTTGAAAATTGCCTGCAGAGTTAGTGAGCAGGAACAGTTAAGATTTACAAACAATGATGAAGCTTGTCATGCATCTTTCACCATTCATCATCTGGGTGCCGTGGCTGGGCGGTGAAGTGTTCTTCATAAAAACCAGCTCAGTGTGAAATACACCTCGCAGCAATGTTTACTGCTCTGAAACTCGTCAGCAGCCCTTTATAGTAAATCCAGATTGCGATGTGACATTACAGTATATCATTGCAGAGCGCGCTGGGGTTTACACTAGGAATGAGTGCAGTTCACACCAGATGAGATGTCGAAATTGAGTTATGTAGGAATTTGGCTGTTATATGGGGATAGCTTTTGTTTTCTGAGAACTGAAAGTTAGCTTTATATATATAATATATATAATCTACACACATCCGCACTTGTGTGGGGGTTCATATATCGATATGGATGTATATATACATGGATATATAGATACACATGCTATGTGCACGTTTGGTATGCAAACACTGCATATATACATATATGCATTTCTCTGACAGTGCCCCATCTTGTTTTTAATACTGTTTGTTAAAAGTGTGCCACTTACATAGCATTCCTTTAAAGCAGCCTTTTAGTTTTGAAAAATGCAGTTGAAAATGAAGTACTTTGAGTGTCACAGGTTAATCCTTTCTTGCCTTTTTTTGGTGGAAGCCTCCCTGAGCTTGAAGGTATGAGTTGGAGCAGATGGTTTCAGGCAAGCCTTGGCCAGAAACTTGAAAATGCAGAAGATGCACAAGTTGGTGCTGTATTTGGCTGTAGGGCAGCAAGGCAGAAGTTCTCCCTACTTCTTTTTATTTCTTTTTAGTCCATTCAAGTTATGTTGAGAGAATATTGTGGAGAGTAAGGAAAAAAAAAGTAGGTGTTTTTATCCAAGTATGTAAGAAATAGATGTGAAATATAACCAAGCCGTTTTATATAAATTAGGAAGTCGTTGGTCGTCCGAAATATCTCCCAGGCTGCAGCCACCTGCTTGGCACTTTGAGGGCTGCTTAAAAAGAAGTGAAGGAAAGGATTTAAGATAACCCGGAGAAGCTTTAAGGCGCTTCTTGTGGTAAAGCTATTTCAGCGCTGTGCTGCAGAAGGCAGAAATCCGGTTATACTCGAGTGTGTTTCGGGCTGCAGCTGTTTTGCCCTCTGTGTTTGAGACACGGCTGCATGTTCGGCATTAAGGTCTTTGCTGTTTCACTGAAGCCTTTCGCTTTTGCAAGAACCTGGATGCTTAGGTTTTCAGCCAGAGGGAGAGGTATAATGTTCAAAATACTGTTATATTTAATTTTATATTTATGTGTGCCGTGCTTGAGTAGGGTATCAAAAAAAACAGTTGAACATTGTACTACGAGAGAAAAAGAAAACAGTATTTTATTTGTTCTCAGCCCTTTTCAACCTCTGCAGTTGCTTTAAGTGCTAATTCTGCAGTGAAGTCCTACCTTCTTAACTCAAAACAGTTTATGCAAATTTGTGCTTAATGTTATTAATTTTATTAAGTTGATTTATTCTTTCTTTTGACTATGAGGTTTACCTTTCAGTCTGCTGCAAGCCATGTGAGGCTTCAGATACAGTAATAACAGAAATGTCTATACACCTAGGTACCATACCAGTAGCATTTGAGATTTGTTCTTTTTCATAATTAATCTAATGAGCCTTCTTGAGTCTAATGAACCTTCTTGTTCACTGGAGAATTTAAAAGTTTTAAAGGATCCAGTGAGGTTTCCTGGCATGGCAGAGGAGGGAAAAAGTTGGAAGAAGTGTTCTGCAGTTTATATGAAGATTTCTTTACTTTCTCCTTTTATTTTGAGAGAGGAAAGTTTGGACATCTTTTATGTCACTCATGACTTGAAGTAGAGGGTGCAGAGTGAAGCTGTATTTACAGTGCAGTTGTTTTACCTACATGTAAAATGCTTTCAAGTTGCATGTAAAATCAAAGGAACATATTTCTTTAGAGTTTTATGTACCTGTTAAGGTTCTAGTAGCTTTGCTAATCCACGGTGTCCATATATGTACGTTGAGTGGTGACTTGAGAAATTGATGCTGTAATCGTCCTAGGCAAGTTGAGCTCTTCATTAGTACGTATACACAGTACTGTTGTGTTGCTTGTCATTTTATTTCCCCTTCTGTTGGGGATCCATAGGTAGATCCCAGCACTTAAGGCAGAAATCTTTTTGGGAAAAACTGCTCCAGAAAGGTCAAAATATTGACATATGTGCTTGAGAGTGCAGTCATAGCAGCTCCAAGTATGTTTTAAATAAATAAGCATTGACCCCATATAAAAAAGAAGTTGCATGCCAGGCTATGTCACTCCATTTTATGTTGCTTTTCCACATACGTACAAAGGTCTCGTGAGGGGGGTGGCATTTCCTTGCCTTTAATTCCGCAGGGAAGCAAAGCAAACATGTCTGTAGAGCGCCATAAAAGCGACCTAGGAGGAGGCTGCTCAGAAAGGGGAGGAAAAAAAAATAAAAATAAATAAAAGAAAAACACGGACCACAAATAAGCTAACAGTATGTTGTCTGATTGTAATGACCGGCTTATGGCATTCGGGAGTTGTCAATCACAGCTTAATGTTTGCAGAAGTGAAAAGTCAATCTGTAGTTGTTTAATTTGACATGATTCCCGGGCTGAGAGAGTGTAATCGCTGGAGGGGACAGTTAAGTAGCTGTGCTCCATGTCAGCCTGTCTCGCTCTGACTACTGCACTAAACGCTTTCCTGATGAGCAATAGATTTGGTTAAATACCAGGATAATTGCTAGCTGCAGCACCCAGCACTCTTTTAATGCCTTGTACTACATCTATATTAGCTCTTGCCCGGGGCTGTTTGAGGTTTCTGCAGCAAGGAAAGCATGTACCTGCAATTACATTATTTTCTTTCAGCTTCCAAGGGGCAATTGTTGCAGAGCTAAATGGACTGTAATAAATTATATTTCTCTGTTCCTCTAAACCTGTTGAAGTAGATCAGATGTGCAAATGCAGCAGCTGCTTTTCACTTGTAGGTGACATTTCTGAACACCAGAGAACCTACTTAGGCAGAGATGTTTTTCACTTTAAAAATGGAAATCCACCTGGTTTGTAAAACCACCTTGCAAGGCCTTTGCAAAACCAGGGAACTTGTTTAGCATGCTTTATGGAAGGATTTGCTTTTATTTCCTGTCTTCTCGCTTGTAGATAAGATCATGATGCAAATGGTTATTCAGGCTCGTGTCTCCCCGCTCTCATTAGGAGGGTGTCAGCGTTTTCATTGCCTCTTTATTGCCCTCGGTGTCCTAGGGAGAGAGCTGGGGGTGCCGTGGTAATTCCTGTGAGCATGGTGGCCTGTCTTGGCCTCATGGCCTGGGTGCTTGTGTGATTCGGAGCGGGGCATGGGGCTCATTTCAGAATACTATCTGGAAAGAAACCAGGATAACCACATTAAAGNAAAAAAAAAAAAAAAATTATTTATTCTCTTTTCAAATAGTCATTTTGCATTTATTTCCCACTCTCCTATGACGATGCCAGTTCCTAAAGCTGCCTGTCTGAGGTACTGACCTCACAGTGCCTGTGAGATCCCTTGAGCTTCCCAAGGGGAAGGTTGGTGCGAGACCCACACCCAGCCCCAGATGCCGTGGGCAGCCTGTGTGTTCACCCCCAGGAATGGCTCCGGTCCTGGCTTAGGCTGCTGGGAGTGAACGAGTATTTTCGGTCCAGTCTCCCACTGGTTTTGTTTCCTTTCTGGACACGAAAGAAAAAGAAAAATCAATGAACTCTTTCTCTCCCGCTTGCTTGTAAATCATTTTCCCTTTCAAGTTCTGTCTCAGAGCGGTTGCAGACGCTGCAAGGAATGTTTTATTTTCCCACCCTGAAACAACTGATTACTGCATTTTTTTAACAGATTTTTGTATTAGCTTTTGACTGTAGGAAACACATTTTGGTTAGTTTAAGTTTCAGACATATTTGAGATAGCTGTTCCACCTTGTGTGTAATTTCAAACCTCCTAAATACTCTAAATCAGGATTTCATTAATCTCAGTTGCTGTCTCCTCCCTTGGTTGAATATAAACTTCTAGTTTATAAGATTAGCTCTACCAAAATGTTATATGTTGCTCATCCCACCTCTCAGCTGAGACCCTGAGGTGTCTTCACTGACTTCTCCTTAGGCTGGATGGAATCCCGACTTTTTCGAGGCATAAATGCTGCAGCTGGACTTGTGAAAGCAGATTCAGCAATACATCCTAACTTACCGAGAGGAATCTGCTGCATCGCTGTGGGTGATTTTGCAAGAACTAACCCAAATGGAAGTAAAATAGCCTAAATAGTATTTAGAGGGGAAGAGGGATGAATTTGCTCCCTAGCTGGGAAGAAGTTGGCTCTGCTCAGCCGTAAGCCTGATGTCTGTCCTGCACTGTAAGGCTGGTGTCTTACCGTGCAGCCTGGGTTTTCATGAGATACTTGCGGAGATGCAGGTTTGCATTTGCCTGCGTTCAGGTACACTTGGCCTCCTTCAGCATCCCAGGCTTCTTCCCTCTGCTTTCACTGCTGGATACCTACTGCTGCTGGCTGAAATTCCTCATTGCACTGCAAGAAGTTGCTTCTCTTTGCAAGACACTTGCTGTCTGGCTTCGTGCTCCCAGGGGAGAGAAGAAGCCTGTTTTTACCCCAGGCAATAGGAGATCTTCAGCTGTTTTGCGTGGTGCAACCCCCCTCCAGCTATAGGGTGTAGCTGAGGATGGGTTGTGCTGTGCACCTTCCTCCCTTCCCTGCTCTTCCGCAGCCTCCTCTCTGCAACTGCCCTTCCTCTTGTGGCGTAGAACCAGTTCTGCATTGACTTTGCACTTAAATTCATGTAATTTTTTCATGACATTTTCCAATTAGTTGGGGCATAGTATTGGAGCGGTGCTCCAGCCTTTGGGGAAGCAAGCAACCTTGAGCATGGCCCTCAGTTGGCCCACGAGGAACCTGACTTAGTTTCCTGCTGTGCAGAAGTTAACAATGATGAAATATTGTAGGATTTTCTCTTTTTTTAACCTTTCTGCCACTTAATATGCCTTGACACTTGAAGTTTTGGCAAGTAAAGGCAAGCAGAAATGTAGCTCTGTAAATGGGTAGATAAGTTTGGGCCAGTTGTGGCAATCTTGCTTTGGAAAGTTGTCACAAAAGCACCTCAGTGAGCCTTTTGGAGATCTAAAAGGACTATGATATTTAGATCGTAAGTCCCCACAGCTTGTAGTGCTGTAATTTCAGAGGATTTCTGCCAAAATCCTTAAGATGATGCGGTGTTTTAGGAAATTGACCCTAACCTTCATAACTGGGGCAGCTTCCCCAAATGTGGTCCCCCATGGTCAGCCCGAGGGTAGTGGGTCATCCCCAGGGGGAGGTATCTTCGTTGCACATCCACTCTGCACAGAACATATTTAATACCTCTGTTTTGTTAGCAGGAATAAATATAACACAGTGGGTCTGTCGTAAGCCTAATGTTGTGTGAAACTTCGTTTTACTTATTTTGACTAGCTCGAAGTGCGTGGTTTTCAGGTTTTGTCCCTGCTTTCTCAAGTAGAGTGACTTACTGCAGCAGGGATCCTAAACTTCCAAGGGCATAAATCTCACTTTAAAGTAGCAACATTTTAACTCTGTTTATGTATATACCCCTCTTTTGCTGCATATTCGATCAATACTTATTGAACCGCCTTACTGCAAAGCTGCTTGACTTGCTTCCAAATTGGAGTTAATATTAAAAAAAAAAAGTAATGCCATGTACTGTTAAGTCACTTTGAAGTCCTCTGTGTTTCTCACACTCTAAATTCATTTAAATTTTAATCTCTAAAAGATGAGGCTTTTTCCATCTTCTGACTTGTACATTTCTGAGCACAGACATTGATGACATGATATACGCACACCATCTTGCTTATTTTGAAGTCCATGACAAACCTCTTACTGTTTTTTTCACTAATACAAGTTGCAGGTTCTTGCTGTGTCCCTTGGCAGCAAAGAAACTTACATTATAAGAACATTTTAAATAAAAATCTATTCTTTGCAAGTGAAAAACCTATCTACCATAATGAAAAATGTATCTACCATAACAGATCACTTTCATTAGACTTGGCATATTCTCTGGCTGTCTAGTAACCTCTTGGTTTCCAAAAGCTTGCAAATCATGTCAAAAAAAATCTTTAAGCTGCATAATATGGCACTTCTGCACTGATCCAGTATTTTCTTAAATTAGGAATTCCATTAAACCCAAAAGAGATGAGGCCATCACTATTAGCTATTTTCTTACTCTTAGAGCATTTATAACTAGTGCCATAGTTACAATTGCATCCTTGCTTAATAGATAGAAAATGATATAAGCAACAAGAAAAATGTGGAGAGACGTGACAGGGTTTAAAGTCTGCATTTCTATGGCTGGTTCTGGTGTTGTGGGGTCTGTGATAGCCTCCTTTTTTTCTCTCGAAAAGTCAATGAAGATGGTAGAGTTTCTGACTTATGAGGTTGGAGATAATCCACTACTGCCATGTTTGGTTTGCATTTTTGTGTAGAACACCAGAAAAAATGTAAGTGATAATAAAGCTCTTTGGATCCTTCCCTCATTGTACAGGGGAGAAGCTGGGTGTTTTTTCTTGTCTTTGCATGCATTCTCCTGTGTGTTAATGTCGTCCAGAATCTTCAGTGCGCTGTTTTAGTTCACTATTGCTTTTCAGAAAACATTATTTTGCCAAAACATTATTTGCCACAACTGCTGTAAATTATGATGTATTTTCTAGACAGGACACTGTGCACTTCTCAAGCTAGTTACGAAGAAGGAGCTTCTCGTTCAGGCAGGTTTTGAACAAGCACACTCAACAGAAGACAGAGCACTTCGATGTATCTTTGTGGCTTCTTTCTCACCTGAATCTGTGAAATGCCTTTTTTTTCCCCTCACACAAAAAAATACTTCTTTTTGAAATGCTGTTGATTTCATGGCTTAGGCCCCCACATAGGATGTGTCTTTCGAGTTGGAACCTCTGACTCCAGCCTTGTCACAGCACTTGGGAGGGTGAGAGTTTAGGGAGTCCCCAGTCCTCAGGCCCCACAGCAGCACAGGACAACCACAGCCCTTCCCTTCCCTGGAAGAAGGGGATGGGTATTTTTCTTCAGCATCACTTCTGCAGTCTAATTCACTGTGTTCTTGCACAAATATGTGTGCAGTGCGGGACAGAAGGTTAAATCAGCCCCTGGAGAATGGCAGGAAGGGAGAAAGGAGATGTCTTTTCTTTTTAATAATAGTATCTGGTTAAAGATAACTCAGATCTCTGGCCGTGGTCTCCCTCCTTCTGTGGTGCTGTGAAAATTGTAGTCTAGTTGTACAGACTCCTTGCACTCAGGAACACAAACATTTTCAAAACAAACACACTCTTCGCCTGGTAATAATAACGGCAAGTGTCTGCCTTATGTTCATACATTCGCATTTCCACTTGGAGAATATTTTGCCTCGTGTCTTCCAAAATACAGAATTGTTCTGAGGAACCATTAAAATGGTTTCTGTTTCTGGAAAGAGCCAGTGATCAGAATTTCGAGCAGCAGCGGTATAAATCTGGGAGCTTTCTGTGGAGTTGAGCTGATGTATACCTTGCTGAGACCTGGCTCCGACGGCGTGCGGTGAATATGTTGCACAAGAGGTGAGCAGCCATTCACTTTTGCCATCTTGCGCTTGACAACAGTAGGATTTTTACCAGCCGAATTTCACACATGATATCTGGCTTTGCCTTTAGATCATTCAGGCAAAGGCACTCGTCTCTCTGTGCCTGGTCTTCCAGAATTTTTTTTGTTAGGTGGTTCACTCTGCTTTCCTTAGCCCAGGGGGTGGCTTAATTACTTCAGGTTAGCCACAGAACGTAGCAGTGTTTCATCAGTGATGTTTTTTGCTCCTGGGGCTATCTGCAGCCAAGTAGACTCATCACCCCATAGTTTAAAGACACTGTCTTCTGGATTGATCCAGTTTGGAGTTGGTTTTGAAAAGAAGTCTCAATACTTCTGGTCTGTCTTCTTTGCATCCTCCCTTCCTGATTGGTGGTACATGCAAGATGGAAAGCCTTTTCTGATTGTTTCTCAAATTATTTTAAAAGAATTTAAGAGCAGAGGTATGAGAGAGCTCCTGCCTGTCCAAAGGTATGGGGGAGCTCAACAAGAATTTTTTTTTTTTTCAGCTGTTGGTTTCTGATTACATCAGTAGTAGCCCTGCATTCTTAGTTAGCTCAAAGTACAAGCATGAACTGGAAAAGAATGATAAAACATGCTGAATAAAGATCAACATTCAGAGCTTTGCCTTTTATCCCATGTTGCTAATGCCAAGAATTCATGGTGTTGAAACTACACAATGAGCTTGCCCTACCATGGGCATCTGAGATAATCCTAATTACTTCAAATGTTAAGTGAGAAGGGCAGGAGTTTGACAGCGGGTTTGACAGAGGGCTTCTATTGTGAAATTGCCTGTATGTGTTACAAGGCACAAATTGGGTTTTGGTGCTGAATCTTCAGGTTTGTCCTTATTTCCGTGTGCAGAACAGCTGCAGGAGTCAGAAACCAGGATTTTTCCCTGTGAGGAACCCTTTTCTGATCAGGAGCTATGATGAGGCATGAGGGATGAGAAGGGGAGGTGATAGAGAACATTTTTTAGTACATTTGTGCATGTGCAGGTTTTGGAAATAATTCTGAATCACCGAGAGCCATTTCATCCAAGTACTGCAATCCACAAGGAGGAGGATCTCAGTGATTTATTGGGTTGGTTCATTGCGGGTGAAGAAAGATACTGAAGATTTTTTCAGGGTGATTGTTCTTTCGGAGCCCTTCCCTCAGGAGACAGCCAAAAACACTGCAAAATCACTGCAAAAGTTCTTGCAGTTCTAGGAAATACTCTTTCTTTTCAGAGGGAGCCTTGAATACATAGCTGAGTAAGTTTGATGCTTATTTTCTGATCGTTTTGCAGCTCCTCTGTGTTCTTCTTGCAGGCACCCAATGAGCCATGGTGTTTTAGACCTGTGTTTGACATCGCTTTCTTGGTCCTCGTGTAAAAACAGTCGGTGGTCTGTGTCTGCTGCCAGTTAGTTCAGGCCGTGCAGGAGATTCCACGAGGACAGATATTTTTTTTTTGAGTTTTCATTACTTAATTCTGTGGTAAAAGAGCTGTCCAGCTGCTGGTCTCAGCTCTCCACAGGTGAGAGGCAGCAGTTTGGAGGTGGCCTGTGCGAACCCTGCTTGCTCTTTGCACTGCGACTGCATCTTGCCTGTCCTAAGGAGACCTACAGCAGGGTCAAAATTCCTGCTCTAACACCTTCTCCACGATAGATGGTTCTTTTCCCCACCTTCCCTTTCTTCTAGTCTCCCTCTTTTTATTTATTTTTTGTTGTTACTTTCTTGCCTTCCTCTCTGTTGGTGGATCTCTGGTTCTGAGTGCCTGGTCTTGCAGCACTAACCTCTTTTCTTAATCTGAAGTTTTGCTAGGCTGTTTTGGGATGTATCATGGTAGTCACTATGACTTGGCAGGCTGCTCTGCCGGCGCTACCCAAAAAACACCAAAAAATGTGTTGGCTACAGAGGAGAATACAGCATGAAAAGCAACTCCTGCCCACCCTTGTACTGAGAACACAGTCATGCCTTATGTGTGCTCTTGGCTAGCACCAGCCTGAAGCTCTTGCCTTTTTCCATCGTTTTCTGACTGTGCTCATGCATTCCTGCTCGCTGTCTGGGAAGAAGTGCTTGGTCTTCTGTAACGTTTAAGGCTGGTACACTTATCTTCCTTTTTTTTTTTTTTTCCCCAGCCTAGGAAGTGAAAGAGTTTTAAAAAATGTACTGTGCCTCTCAACTTTAAATCTCTAAAAATGGCTGCTCATTGAGAGTGTAATAGCTTTTTAAATGTAAACACTCAAAAATATTTACTTTTCAAGCATGAATATACTTCTCTTTTCTCACATCATTGAAAGTCTATTACTTTTTTCAGTCCATTGAGTTCCAGGTATCACTCAAGTTAAAAGTCAGTGCAGTTTCCAGTGTCAGAAGATGTAAGGTTTTGTGTTTATGGTTGGAATCCCTTCTCACTTTCGTTTTGTGGTGTTGGCTGAAAAATGTTCACATTTAGATGGCTGAAAAGTATTCGAATGCTTTCCCAAGAGTAAAAAGTAATTATATCAAGGAATTGTATTTAAAATCTGTCGCAGACTCAATAAGGGTTGTACAGCAGTGGGAGGATCAGCCGCAAACCTCCAACAGATGAAACTCATAGATTTAAATCAAAAAGAACATGGGTTTTGTTTCTCTGAACTCGGAACTTCTACATTTTACTGTTGTGTGATTAAACCACTGGAACAGAATTGCTCATTTCCCTTTTATAGCTACAAGTCCCCATCTAAGTATCTCGAGTAAGTAATTAAGAGCATTTCTCTTAATTACGGCACAACACCAATGGTCCAAAAAGCTTAAGAGTCATTGCCCGTGGTGGTGAAGAGTAGGATTGGGGTCCCTCTACCAAAGTGTTCCTGCACTTCGGCAGATTTGCAGTTTGTTAATTGCCAGATAAGTAGCCTGTGAAGACAAGGTCACAGTTTTGCTGGGTTTTAGTACCTGTGCTGTAGCATATTCTGTTGTCCTTGTTGCCTGTTACGTATAGGAAAAAAAAAGAAAAAAAAAAACGCGTAGAACAACTTTATTTAATTTTGTCACAGAGATTTACACATCTTGGTATTTAGAAGTGAACCTGACCCTTTACATCATTCTGGACATATAAAACACTAAAATATTAACAAATCCTTTCAAATAAATAAGCCTCTTGTCCATTTGGATTCTCAGGAGTAAACAAAAAAACACCTCTCCCCTTTCAACCCCAGTCACTTCCTTTGCACCTCTGACCGAAGTGGGGATACAGAGACTCCTTGCGACATGCCCTAAATCTCGATGCCTTGGGCTTTGCTAAACCAAAGCCAAATGGGGTTTCGAAGTCAGGGAGAGGAGCACTTGAGCCAGTCAGCCCCATTCAATGCCCATCCACTTCTTCATTTACTTGAAATTGGAGGTGTCTTAGGAAGAGAGAGGTGTTTCCAGATGCTAGATTAGGCAGACACAACCAGAACATGTGTTTTGAGTGGTCAAAGCTAAGGCTCTCTGGACCTCCGGAAAGCTAGTTTCAGTAACAGCATCCCAGAGTGTTTGAGGTTGGCAGGGACCTCTCGAGATCACCTAGTCCAACCTCTGCTCCAACAGGGACACCCAGAGCACGGGACACAGGGTGGCATCCAGGCGGGTTTGGAAGATCTCCAGAGGAGGAGCCTCCACAGCCTCTGTGGGCAGCCTGTGCCAGGGCTCTGTCACCCTCACAGTCACACAGCAGAGAAGACACAAGCTGATGCATTTTTTGAGGGCTGATTTTTCCCTTTGGAATTTGAGTGTGGGTTTGAATGCGGGACGTCTTTGCCCTGGCGTTTTACTGCAGTCCGAGCACCAACCGCATTCATCCTGGGCCTCCCTGGGGGCCGTGAGCGTGTGTCCTGCTTGCTTTGGAGAGGAGCAGAAACTCTCCTCCATCCCTCCGCTCATCTTTCCTGGCAGCTGCAAGTGCATGCTCATCCGGACGCTGAGGAGGTGGCAGTGTCTTCTTCTTGGGCTCTTCAGCCGACCTTATTTGTGCATGGAGTAGGGAGGGCACTCTCAGGAATCAGCTAATGCTGTCGGTGCACGAGAGCTTGGCCCTTGGGTCGTCTTCTGATCCTGCAACTACGAGTCCTGCGACCTCCTGGGTTTCAGCATTAGTGGGCTTGAAGGAGGGGAAAATCTACAAAGCTGGTGCAGATTGTGAGCTGTTTGTGTGAATTGGTGCCTTCCTCCAGCGGCTGTGGTTCCTCAGACCTTGAGATGAGTGGTAGACCCAGACCTCTTCGCCTGCTTAAGTGCTTTCAACCACATTGCAGAGGAGTTCAGTGGTGACCCATGGTGTTCCAGCCCCAGAACCCTTCACGGGCCACCTAAAAACACTGGAAAAAAACACCCTGACTAGCACCTTGCTCCCCCTTGCATTAAGTGCTATGCTCCTGTCTTTAGCTAAGAGAAAACACAGTGTAGGTTTAATATCCCATTCATCAAGTGGAAAAAAAAATGATACTGATGGCAGATGGGAAAGACAAGAGTAGACACTACCTCAGCAGCATGATGTCTCACATGCTTAAAAGGGAAACTTGCATAAAGTGCCAAGGAGTCGGTTATTGCGAAGGTATAAATGGGGCAAAAAAAGGAAAACGCCATGAAAGTATCCACGATTATTGTTTTGAAATGACCTTCGCAGAGTCATGTGGGCAAAGTGAGTCAAGATGTATGAGACCTCACTCCATAATGCCTTCTCATTGCTTAATGAGCAGCACCATGTTTAAAATACGAAAGGCCAAGAGCTGAGCTGCAAAGGGAAGTTACTGCAAAAAAGTGATCATTTTGGAGAAATTTTGGAGAAACTGGCAGCTTGACATCATCTTGGGGTGGGTGGAATTGTCCCAGCGATGGGGCAAGTTCCGGTTGCCGATGTTGCCCTTGAGTCCCACTGGATTTCCTGGCTGTGAGGTAGCATCGAACTTGATCCTCCTTCCTCCCTTGCACTTGAGGGGCGCTGGGAATGCCCGTACCCGCACGGAGCGGTGCCCGCGCGCCGGGTAGCAGGGTCTGCACCCGTGTCCTGGTGCAGCGGTACCAGATCCATCATCGCGTCTAAGGCACCCAGCCGTGGCCGCGAGCCGTATTCTCCTTTAAAACATCACAGCCCGGCAGCATTCCCCGCTAAATGGTAAAGTCCGGGACGTAATAAGTATTGATGGTTTCGCAAGCCGGGACCCGCCACGATGGAGCTCCCTGCGACCGCCTCGGCTGCATTTTGCTAATTACACCATAGATTTCCCTATTGATGAAGGGGATGGGAATTAACAGGGGGAAGCCCTACCGTTACCCACTCGCCGTTGTTGTCGTACAAGGAGCCGTGGCAGATGCTGGCCGTTAGTTACACAAACATTAGTATTAACGATTGGCCATTTGGACTTGGTGACAAACGGCTGCCCGCCCGCATCCTGAGCCCGAAACCAATCAGGAAGTTAATGAGGAGAGAAATTACCACTGCAGCTTCCCCTTAATTATATCCACGGCA
>VWPW01015198.1:30048-56253 GCA_013389825.1 Crypturellus undulatus
GCGGGGCAGCGCGGGGCCCCGGCTCGACGGGGCGCGAACCCCGGCACGGACGCCGCGGGGGCCGCTGCCCTCCACGCGGCCGGGAAGCGGCTTCGCATCCCCGCGGCGTCCAGCGCTCTCGGGAAGCCTGGGCGCGACTCGCGACTGAGGACGGGACCGCAGACCGGGGGGCAGCGGCGTTTTGAGTACGAAACCGGGGGGAACCGTTCATTCCCATATATATATGTACGCGTATATATATATTATTTATATATTATTATTTTTTTGCATCCAAAGCCGCTGCTCCCCGGGTCCCCGCCGCGGCGGCCCGGAGCCCCCGGCGGGAAAAACGCGTTGCCGACGAGACCCCCGTCGAGCGGACACGAACGGGGCTCCAGAGCCGCTTCCCCCCCGCTCAGCAGCTGAGCGTGGGATTAAAATGTTCCGATGGGCAGGCCATCCCGGGAAAAACCCCTTCTGCGGGAGAAAAAAAAAAAAAAAAAAAAANAAAAAAAAAAAAAAAGAGGGAAAATAAACGCGCAATTTCAACGAAATTCTATGTATAGAATTCCTCAGGGAAGAGCAAATAGTGGCTCCCTTGCAGGGTTTTGCTCCATATGGCTCTGCTTGGGACCCCGGCCGCTGTCCCTGCTCTGGGATGCGGGATTTACTGGCCCGGGAGTGAAAATCTGGGGTCAGGACGAGGAGCATCCATGCGCGGTCCTGCTCCTCTCGCTGTCCCCAAGCCCTCTCTGCCCGCGGTGGTGGTGGCGGGATCTGAATGAACAGGAGGTGGGTGAGCAACATTTCCAGCCGAATTCCTCCCTCAATCCCCAAATTCCGGGTTTTTGGGGTCCCTGGGGTCTAGCGCAAGCAAAGGCAGGGGGACGGGGGCGGGCAGGAAAAACAAAGTAAAACAAAACAAACAAAATGATAAATATCCCGATATTCTCCCCCTGCTAAGAAAAAAAAAAAAAAAATCCGTCTTGACTCCGTCCAGAAAGTGAAACAAATAAACTCCGTGAGCAGGATATAAATCTGGCGGAGAGGAAGGGTATCGACTCGCGCGCCCAACTTTTCTCCCCCCTGATATATGAACTTCCCAGCTTAAAAGATTACAGTAATCACGGGAGGACAGTGTGAATCGAATCCGATAGCAATAACTTTTAGGGGAAGGTCAGGCTCAAGTGAAATGTTTCCAAGCAACAGGCATTTTGTTTGCAAAAGACAATCAAAGCGTATTGATGAGAGATCCTTCCCTGCCAGCCAGTCAGCACTTTCTACTAACAGCTTGCGGGAGGGAAAAAAAAATAATTAGGAAAGGAAAGGGGGAAGAAAAGGAAAGAGGGGAAAAAAAGGAAAAAAAAGGAAAAGAAAAAAAAAAAGGAAAGGGAAAGAGAAAAAAAAAAAGGGAGGAAAAAAATGGAAATGGAAATAAAAGATTTTAAAAAATGAAAATGAAAAGAAAAAAAAGAGGGTAATGGAGCAGGTTTTCATGAATCCAGCGCCGTTCCCGGCCGAGCAGACCCCAGCGGTCTCGGGTGGTCCCGGTCCCTGTTTCGGGAGCGCTGCCAGTGCCTAAAACTCTCTCCTGGGCCCGAGGACCCTCTTCGCTCCCCTTGCTCCTCCACCCAACTGCTAAGGGCAATTTACCCCCAAACCCTACTCATTTTCACCCAAATGAGAGCTCCGACCCGACTCTCTTCCCTCTCCTCCAGCCACCTGTATGAAAGACACCGTTAGGATACAAAATGCAATTATTTGCTCCCCCAATCCGCCCCGTTTCTAGATCATTTCTCGGAAGACTATCCCATGAGACAGGGAGGTTTCCCGGTGAAAGATAGGATCAGATAAGTTCATTTTAACCCGCGTCTGCCCACCAGAAAGGGTCATTTTCCTACGGTGGGACTGCTAGAAAGCTGTTAAAACTAACATAAATTAATTATTATTATTATTATTAATAATAATAATGATGCCTAGAAAAGACTACTTCTGTTATCCCAGAATAATTCCTCCTCTTTGTGTCATATGCTCAACTTTGGAGCACACGTCGTATTTCTCATAGTAGTAGTTTTCACGGCTTGCAAAAGATTTATACGATGCAAAGCAGAGTCTTTTGTTAATTCCAGTTCTCGGTGCAGAACAACGGTCTCCGTGTCAGTCTGCAAACTGTCACCAGCTACCCAGGAAATACTCGAGATCCTTAAATATAAGGAAGAAAGTCTACAGCGATTTTTTTAACTCATAAGTTTTACACGACCTCCGCTTTATGAGGCTTTTGAATAACTCTGGTGTCAGTCCGTGCTAATAATAGGAAGGGGGGAAATAGCAGATGTGCATGAGATCCAAAAAATCGGAGTTACAGGGAAAAAAATGTCCGGACAATCTAAGTGCAGAGCTGTTTTCACAGCGGTGGGAATACTAAGGAAACAAATTTGGATCCAAAATATTAGATAAACTTTTCCGGGCAAGTTATTAACTTGAAGAGAACAGCCTTTCTTTCACCCCTTTCAGTATTTGCCTCATCTTCCTTAATATAGTATAAAGAAGCAAGGAAAAACTGAGGTTTTCATTACTAAGAATTTATAGCGCTCCTATGTATTAGGTTTTTTTCCTCTTTTTTCTTTTTCTTTCTTTTTTTTTGGCAAAATTTTACAGCGAATACACACAGAGTTTTTCCAGTGTCTGTGTGTGTATTATCTTATGAATAATATCCCCACCATTTTTATCAGTAAGGAGACAATTTTCCTAGTTTCCATGGGGTTAGCAAACTGGATACTGAAATCAGGCACTTCGAAATAGATGCTAAACAAACAAACGGAGAATTTACAAGGCGAGATTTCTTTCTGGAAAACAAAATAAAACCCAGTACATTTTCATGTGGAGACTACGAGTGGTGCAAAAGCTACCTTTGGCAGAGAGAGGTAGGATGTATACTACCAGTCCGGGAAACAAGTATTTTTGTGCCGGAAAAATTGGGATTCGTGGGAGCTTTATGCACTTTGCGTGGGTTTTTTTTTGCACGTGCCGTTTCCATATTTCAGCGCCCACCTGAAGGCACTTGCCAGAAGGCTCTTTACCTTCCCATCGGAAGCGATAACGATTGCTGCTTTGCACCCCTTGTAAAACAAACAAACCAACAAAGAAAGAAACCCAATCATGGCAATTTCGGCAAAAACAGCTTTTTTTTTTCCCTTTTCTTTTTTTTTCCTCAGCATGCTTGAGGCGGGAGCACCGTGAGGGAAAACGGGGCTGTGGAGGGATGCGGAGAAGGGAAGCGAATAATTACACCAAAAAGACGGAGGAAATAACAATAATAACAATAATAACAATAACAACAACAACAGGATCCACACTGAAAGCGTGCTCATAGAGCACAACCGCTCTTTTATTAAGGATAAAAGAGCGTTTTATTTAAGCCACTGAAATCCCGTTGTGTGGGTTTCATCCCCTGAGTCTGCAAGTCTGGTGAGATGCAGACTTTTTTCTTTTTTTTTTCCTTCCCTAGGAGATCTAATCTAATTATTTTTTTCAACATATGTTTTCTCCCCAGTGATACTCGTTATTAGCCAATACACATATATTGGAGGTGCATAGTCGTCTTGAAATACATCTGTCTTCATAGAACTTCTCTGGTAATATTTGGAGCAGCAGGGCAACCTTGTTAAGTTGAAGCAGGGGACAGTCTCTCCCCCAAAAGCGGGGATGTGGGATTTTTGTTGTTCTCCAAGCTGCCCTGTAATCCTACCGTGCATGAGCTGTTCCTTCCCTGGCTGTGAATTATTCTTAAAATCGTGGCTCTTGTAACAAATGTGCTCTTATGAACGTGTGAAAGAAAAGCTTAGGAAGGAAAGATTACATGAAGTCCGTTTTTTTTTTCCTATTTATTTATTCGAACAATGTCTGAGCTAATACCCAGGTATTACAGCTCCCTCAAATGGAGACGCATGTTAGTAGTTTATCAGGGAATATTTCCTGCTTTCCCTTTTTGCTGCTAAGGCATGAGTGATGCCCCAAACATGCAGATAAGTGCTAAAATGCTTTACTTTCTTTATAAAATACTCCTGGAAATGTTATTATTTCCCTTGCTTGTGCTGGATGCAGAGCACCAGCCGCACAAAAATGACATAGGCGATCCAGCTAAAAGAGGAGGTAAGATTTGGATTTTCAGAAGAACGATCCTCTTTCTCCCTTCTCCTTCGATCCTCATCACCTTTCTCCAGACATTGGTGCTTTATCAGGAGTTTGAAGCAGCCCTGCTGAGGAAGGGAACAGCATCCTCAGGGAAAGGGATGTCAACACTTGCAAGAAAGATACACTGCCCTCCTCAACTAGACAGTTTTGATTGGTTTTCTTCTTCTGCTGAGGGAGTTTCTGGAGAAGTTAATTTAGCAGAATTTCCATTAAAAGGGATTCTTCCCCCCTTTTCTTTTCCTAGGTTCTTTTTTTTGTTGTTGTTCTTTAAGAAAAATGTATCTCAAAGCACATCCAGCTTTGGATCTGCCGCGATGATAACTCTTCTGCCATCTTTTTGCAGACATGAGCGAGGAGCGCTTGGGCGATGCCGGCGGAGCGGACAGCGCGGAGACCTACAGCGACAAAGACACAGACCAAAGGAGCTCCCCAGACATGAACAAAACCAAAAGCTGCTTCACCCCTGAGAGCCCGGAGATCGTTTCTGTGGACGAAGTTGGCTACGCAGTGCAGAAAAACGGAGGAAGCGCCGAGAGCCGCCCGGAGAGCCCCAAGTACCACCCAGAGCAGAACCACCTCCTCATAGAAGGTCCCTCCGGGACAGTCTCCTTGCCTTTCAGCTTGAAGGCCAACAGGCCTCCGCTCGAGGTACTGAAGAAGATCTTCCCAGCCCAAAAGCCAGCCGTGCTCGAGCTGATCCTCAAGGGCTGTGGCGGTGACTTGGTGAGTGCCGTTGAGGTGCTGCTGTCCAGCCGCTCCTCGGGAGCCAGCGGGGAGAGAAGCGCCACGGAGCCCGACAGCCTCGTTTTGCCTCCCAACGGGCACCTTTTTGAGCACACGCTGAGCTCCTACCCCATCTCCTCCTCCAAGTGGTCCGTGGGCTCAGCCTTCAGGGTTCCCGACACACTGAGGTTCTCGGCCGACTCGAGCAATGTGGTGCCCAACCCGCTGGCCGTGCCCTTGCAGCACCCGTTCCCACAGCCGCCGCGCTACCCGCTCATGCTGAGGAACACGCTGGCCAGGAACCAGTCCAGCCCCTTCCTGCCCAACGACGTGACCCTGTGGAACACCATGACGCTGCAGCAGCAGTACCAGCTGCGCTCCCAGTACGTCAGCCCCTTCTCCAGCAACTCCACCAGCGTCTTCCGGAGCTCGCCCGTCCTCCCGTCGCGCTCCGCGGAGGACCCCAGGATCTCCATCCCCGACGATGGATGCCCCATCGTGACTAAGCAGCCTCTTTACACAGAAGATGAGTACGATGAGAGGTCCGACTCCGCTGACTCAAGAATACTAAACACATCTTCCTAGACTCATATCGGGCATGCGATAACTAAGTGAAACCCACAGTACAGAGGAACTACGGGGCCCTCGAAGGAGGCACGCGTTCTCTACGAAACCCTTGCAATTGTGTTAAAAAGTGACTCTGCTTGGTACTGTACTGTAGCAATAAAAACGTAACTTATTTAATTTCTTGCACTTCACTGGATAATGCCAAATAGCAATGCTCTATGGTTTTAGTGCTGAGTGTGTATTCCAAAGGAAGACCCTGAAGCTGCCAGTTATGGGACTCTGGAAGATTCATAACAGAAACAAGCTGAAGGTCTCCTTTGCCTAAACTCAGAAAAATGGGGATGTTAAACTAGAATACTTGAATGCTGTTTTGTTAGAGGGAACTCCTCAGGACATAAGAAATCAAACAAGAGTAGTCCAAATGCAAATGGACTAAAACAGGGAACTTATTGTCTTACGCCGCTAGTAATCGTCTCATTAAAAGAAAAGGCAAAGATGCACATGAAACTAGCATGAACTGCTTCTGTGCTGCTTGAGCTTGGACACTTTTTAGGGAAATAATATTAAGAGTTATTCTTTTCACATGGCTAGGTCGAAACGTGTAATGTCGGTGTAAAACCAATTACAGCTGTGAATTGCATGAAATGTATTGTGAAATGAACACAAGATTAAACATTGTCAGGTTAATGTAGCATGCTAGGGCCTCTAGAAAAATAAACTAAGACTACGATCTTGGTTTATGTCATTTGTACTAGGGCAAAGAGTGTTTCTGAAGATAGAGGGCTGATTAATCCTTGTCTGGAGTTAAATGTCCAGCTCCAGTGACTGCAGTTGAGGGAAGCCTGTTTTTCCTGCTTCAGGGTTCTGCTCCCCTGCTTGCAGCTAGCAATGGAGAGATACACATCTTGTCATCAGGGAGACTTTGCTCTCTTGTATACAGGGACTTCCAAGCTCAGTTGGGTGAACTAGAGCTTGTAAGTCTGAGTAAACAGATCAGAAGGCTGTTGAGATGCTTCAGAAGCATCCTCCTTTTTCTTTTTTCATGTGCTGTAGAAGTAGAAAAAGGATATAGCATGTAATAGGAGGCATTTGCTTAAAATAATATTTAGCCAAGTGGCAACTTTCTTGTATCTGGGAAAAAAAAATGTTTTGAACAAGTTACTGCATGTTTGCATGCATTGGTTCTGCTGCTTATCTTATATGTGTCAGAGTAACTTTAGGAATTGTTTCTGGTGAGGAATGCTGCTACATTCATCATCTCCTTAGAGGTTTGCTGAGGGTTTAGTGTCATTTTTTTTCTTTTTTCCCAATCGTTCATGAATGATGAGGTTTTCCTTCTCCAGAACTCTCCTGAACGCAGGTGAGATGACAGGCAGGCTTTGCAGATTGTGGATTAGCCTCAAAATCTGTGAAGACCCCTCTGAAGCTGGACTTGAAAGCAGATGGACCTTAAAACTGCGTTATATATCAGATATATTATTCAGTGTCATTGCCAACATGAGTGTTCGTGTTCACTCTTGGCATTTTACATTTGGTAATTTTGTCTTTGTTTTTATTTTTCTTGAGGCATAGATTCTCACAGAAGACATTTTATTTTTGTGTAATTTTTCAGTTTGCTTAAAAAGACAATTTGTTGGCAAGGTCAGAGGGTAAAGTCATAAAAAAGGGGAAGGAAGGCAGGATAAACAGCTTCCTTCATGCAAATGTAAACGTGAAAACTTCTAGAAAATTCATAGATGTGTAAAATTACTGTCTTGGACTGACGGATTTGCCTGCATTCACAAGGTGCTTGTTAAAAATGAATCCTCTAGCTACTCTAGAGAGAAAAGCAATTGCTAATTAGGCCTGATTTGCAGAAAATAAGCTATGAAGTAGTGAAATGCTCCAGCATCATGAAGAAATTGAGTGTCCACAGCAAAATGGGAACAGAAAGGATCAAGAGCTCTGTTTTTGTGTCAAGCACCAATAAAAGAATCACCAGCATCAGGGACCTTCGCACAAGTGTCTCTGCTGACTGAGTGAAAGAGCCATTAGTCAGAAAATCAGTTCTATACTACATATATATACTTTTAGTTTATTTATTTATTTATTTCTACAGAAGGTAGCATGTCCCTGGAGGCAAATATTGCAGCTCTAGTGTCCATACAAGCTGCAGTCCGTGGATTTTTGGAGAACAGAATTTTGGCATCCTATGATAGGGGTATACCTTCCAAAAAAAGGTGAACTTTAGCTAAATTGGAGTAAACTTATACTAAACTTTTTTGTGTGTGTGTGAAAAATTTAGCAGTATGGGTTTTGAATTTGACCTGTTATGGTGAGCTTTTTTTTAAAAAAAAGAAATTAAACAAGCTAGAACAACAATTCCCCGGGGTTTTGATATTTTTTGACTGTTTTTATATTTATCCTCTTTTTTCTTTTACTTTTTTTTTTGTACAATACAACTAAAAATGTTCAAATTAAATGCTTCAGGTTTTAAGGCTGACCAAACCTATTTGATCACAAGTAATCCATGTGTTACTCTAGTTGCATAGAAGTTTCTTTTTTTGTCTTTTTTAAAAAATAAGCCTTTTAAACTTTTTTAAATCTTGTTTAACTTTTTTTTTTTTTTTTTAGAAAAAAGGGGTTCACATTGACCTGAAACAAGTTCTTTAAAAAAATATCACTGTGTTTACCTAGATTTATTCCCATGCAGGCACTAGGTAAAGAGTATCATCTTTAACTTGCACCTGTGCAAGTTACCTTGTAGCAAGAGCCCTGCTTATACCAGGTATGGGGACACATACATCAATTTAACATTTAACAGTATCCGCAAGATGCCCCATCTTCAGGGCAAGACCCCATGCAGGCCCTTTGCGGTCACTGGCTACCCCAGCATCTCACAGGTAGGAAAAAATTTTATTTTATCCATTAATCATGGGGATGGGATCCAGTGCAGGGCATCCTGGAGATGTTCTTCCCACCAAGCAGGTGATTTTCCAGGTAAATTTCCACGTACTGGTAGAAAACAAAGGCGCATGTGGCTGCTAAAATGTGGGTAGTGCCAACAAGGATGTGAATAATAATAATAATAATAATAGTAATAATAATAATAATAATAATAATAATTCCCCTCTCAGTGTTATGCCGTAGCAATGCCATGACGATGATGTTTGTGCCTGTGTGCACTTGAGTCCCTGCAGTGAGACCTCAACGCGCAGCATCCTGGGGTCAGGAATGGGATGGACGTGGTGCGTGGGGTCTTCCTGTTTCTCTGCTGCAGTGCTCAAGGAGGAGGTTGACCTGCTCCCCGCCAAGAGCCCAGACTTGCCCTCGTTTGGGAGCCGAAGGGGCATCTCCAGAACATCTGTTGGGTGCTCGGCGAACAGCTTCACCTCACATTTGTGCTGACGCGTTTGAAAAATGGCTTTGATTCTCCCGGTATACTGTTTCAGTGATTCATTCCTTATGTTCATTTACTCAGCGGACGTTGAATCGGGAAATAAGATTGATGCTAAATTTATATGTTAATTTTAATATTGAAGCTATCCTGTATTTGAAGAATAAGATCAATTCTTCAATTTCATTCCTTACGTGGCACTGCATATTGTCATTACTGGAAAATAAAATTATTTCTGAATGCATACTATTGAAACTTCAATTTTAGTGGACATAAACTCTGAAGCATCATTCTTCTCCCTTCCCTATAACCAACTAACTTCACGCAGTATTTTGGCGTTCTCACACTAGTCTGCCATGGGGAGATGCCCTTGTGAATCCTTCCACTGTAATGCAAATTTTGCTAGTTTTCCCTCTGCAACATTTGCAGTATGACAAGTGGGTCTGCTGCATGGCTCCGCAGCATCCGTCACGTAGCATTCAGAAGGAATCCTTGTGAACTGCTGCAACCTCTCCCAGAGAATAATTCCATCATTTTCCAGCATAACAGCAGCATTTGCAAGCTCTAGCCACAGCTACCAGCTTGGTGTGCTTGCACACAGAGCAAATCCTGGCCTTAGGTAGAGGATTAGACCCATAGAACAGCACTGGAAGTGGATCCTGCAGTAAGGAATCCAGAGCATCGCTGGTGCGGGAGGATACAGCATCCATGGAGGGAGATGTGCTCCAAGGATGCTGAAGCAGAGGGAAGATGTCCATAGCTCCTCAACGGTACTGGTTCCTGTCAGACTCTCCTGAAGCTGAATAAAGCTGTTTTCTTGGCTCTTGGGTGTTTTGGGGAACATGGGTTGCTGCTTTTTCCTTTGCAGGCTCTGCAGGCAATTCACATGAGGGAGGGAGAGCAGGAGCCCTTACTCTGCCCATGGGCCTCATGAAGAACCATAGATCGATTTAAATTTCATTTTCACTCTGCAGGAGATAAAAATATCAATTATAGGGACTTTATGATTATTATCAAAAGAAAAATTCTTAATAAGCTTAAGTGCTGTGTGTATACTAGATAGAATAAATTTTGTGGGTTTTTTTGTGTGTTTGTTTTTGCTTACTTTTTTTGTTTTTCTCTCCCAAAGAAAACTGGGAATGGCTTTACATTTTTAGTAACATAGTAGTACCTGTCTGCAACTAGAGCGTCACTCCCTGCAGAGCTCAGACCTTCTCACTTCAGGTAATACCGAGCCAACCGCTGTCATGCAACAACCAAAACCCACGAGCCTCAATGACTCGAGGGGAAATTGCTCATCCCATTGAACTGAAACTCCCTTCCAGAGACATTTTGTCTTAGAGACGGCCCCCTCTGCCTTGTCTGTGCGATGTTAAGAGCCCTTCCTGCCTTGGAGAGGGATAGGAAGGAAGTTCAAATTACAGAAGCAACTACAAAAGAGACAAACTGAAATATAAAGAAATATAGAGATGTTCTTCCTCATTACTTGTTAAATCTATTTTTTTTTTGTAGTGTTAGGCCCACATGACTCATCTGACAAAAGGATGCAGAAGCAGTCCTGGTTCGGAATGATACCTAGGAAATGCTGCAGTAAAAATCTAGGTTTTATCTTCTGCCCCTCCTTGTTAATTTCTCTGCTTTCACACTAGAAGGAGGCTCCTGATAGCATTTTTTTCCCGAGCAAACTAACAAATTCACTGAGAGCAGAACTGGGTGGATTCTAGCTTTTAACATAGCCTTACTCCCCAGGAAAGTAAGGGTTGTATCTTGTATGGCTGCGCTTCATTGAAGAGCTGTTCTTTTTTCAAGAACAAATTTTAAGCTACAGAGAATCATTCTGCATGCCTCCATGTTTACTGCAAACCCCACTCCAGGGAGATTTAACATCCTTTACGGATCTGACCCAATGCACAGATAACTGTCACATGGTAAACTGTGTGGCCTGGTCCCTGGTGCTCTTATTGTCAGGTGCGTATCAGTTACAAATGCTCTCCTGTGTCTATATCTGTGCAATTTCTTTATTACTAAGAGTTTGCAGAGATATAAATACCAGGTCTCTCTATATTCCACCCCTTCTAGCTCCATTGCCTAGTCATATGTAAACCTTGTGGAGAAGTATGAAATAAATAGGCACTTCTTCTCTCGGCAGGAGGGTAGCAAACCTACTTTGACAGCTTTGTCAGAAATACAAATGCTTCAAAACACGCATGGCAGCACTCCTAAGGGGAGGAGGAGCTGGGTTCTTGGTTCTTCGTGTCCAGATGCTTTGTTTTGCTATTCACAGTTAACTTGGACAGATAGAGAGCATTGACTGCTGCAGCCCATGCTCGTGGATGGGCATCAGGGTTCGTGCCGCTGTGCAGAACATGTCCAGGAACATAAACGTGTGCAGAGGAGGCAGGGGATCCACCCTGGTCTTCGGTGGTTTCTGAGCACTCGTGTTTCCTAGGATCATTGGATCATTGGAGGCAATGCATGCGTGGCTCTTGCCTTGGAAAAGGAACAGGGCGATCTACAGCACAAACCCAGCGCCGAGGCGGGATGTGCCGAGCCCGTTCTCCTCCCCTTGGAAAGTTCACTGCATGAGGCTTTAGAGCACTCCTATGATGTATGGACACGGAAAGCCATGACTAACTCTCCGGGCGGCTGGTATATATTTAACATCCGAAATCTCGAGCAAGCATCCTGCTTGTTGAATTATTATCTGGCGTTCGCATATTTCCTGATTTGGCCATCGCTGTTGGCTGTTCTTTTAGCAGATTTTTCTCCTGCTGTCCCGTTGGTCTGGCAGTGGGAGAAATAGCTGTGGTTGTGCGTGTGATGTGAGGGAATGCGATCAGTATCGTCCCGCTCTCCACCTCCCTGCTCTTCCAGGCTGCTAAATGCACTCTCAGGACTCAAAAATCTCAAAAATCTTGCTAGGGATGTTACTGCGATCTAGTTTTAATCCATCTGTAGTTGATTCAGATTTGCCCCCAAAGTACAGTCGCTTTTTCATTGCTGTTGTTACACCAGCACCCGCAGAAATCCCTGATGCTGGAAGGCTGGTTTGTGACTCCAGCCCAAGCCTCCCTCCTCTTCCCTCCATGGGCAAAGCGCAAGTTCAGCTGAAAATGAACTGCGTGCAGGAGATACTTGAGAGCTCCTTGGGAAATGGACTGTGCTTTTGCCTTCCAAGTGTCTGGAATTGCAACTGTCTTTGCATGCATCCCTGAGCTGAGCTTAGAAAGAATCAGTCGCAAATGACTGTAACATATTATTACTCAAACCTACACCTAAAGTTAACTCCATCTCGCACAACTTGACCCAGGTATCAAAAGTATGGCCTTTTCTTTGTATAAAATAAGACAGCCTGGTGATATTCCAGCCAAAAACTAGATGCCTTTTGAAGAGCTAACGAAAAGTTTTTGGTTTGAGAAGGGAACCTAGTAGAACGATGACTTTATGGCCCTGCTTATATGCAATTCGCACGGGTTCCTCCGTGCCAATGGCTCCATCTAGTGTCAGTGTGGTCACAGCACTGTCACAGCGATATGCCATCCACAGCCGCTGCGAGGACAGACCCTCTGCCTCCTGTCCTGGCTCCTGCCTCCCTTTCCCGCAGCACAAAAATTCCACGCGCAGCTTCGCTTGAAGGGGACAGGTATAAGGTGCCTTGCAATAGTTCGAGGCATGCATGATGACTGCCAGGTCCTCTATCAGAAGACAGGTAAGTCTTTGGATTTTACATGTAGTAACCTGTATGTAATTATATGTTACTGCATGTTACCGTACGTGTACTGAGCTGTTCTCAGATAGGAACCCAGAAAAAAAAAACTGAAATTAGGCACCTTCTTCAAAATCCATAAAGAAACATGAAGACTGTCAGAAGGGAAGGAAAAGGAATTTTTTTGCCACCTCCCCCTGCATTTTTTATTTGATTTAGCCCACTCTGTCTAATACTACCTTCTTCTTCTCATATGACTGTGTCTCAGCCAGCTGAGCTCTCTCCTCCACGCTTTTGGTTTGAGAATAAACACAAAGGCATCAGAGACCTTTCTTGCTCTCTTTCCCACACAACCCCACCGGTGCATTGGTCAGTAGTGGGAAAGGGGAACTGCTAGGAGAATTCCTCTCTCTTCTGCCACAGATGCTCATGGTCCAAAGACAACTCATGTGGCCTGTAGTGAATACGATAGTTTATACCCTGACAGGGATACAATGAGTTTGAGGTCTTTTGCTGCCATCTCTTCAGCAGGTCGTATCAAAAAAGCTGAGGAGATCCCATCTAAAATTCAACTAGACCTTTCAGGATTGAGTGCTAGTGCATTAGCAGGGACTGCACCAATGTTTCACAACCAACAATTCCACAAGATTTTTTTACCGAAAAAGGTAGAGGTCTTCTTCACTATCTGAGAAGAACATGGGTCCAGAAAACACATGAGGGATGATTACTCCACAGAATTTATGCTGCGTGTAATTTATCCTATCTTTATTCTCTAGCAAGAGCAATTTAGTGCCAAAGATGTGTCTTTCGTCCCTTTGAAAAATTCCCTGTTTCGCATGAAAGTAAACCATATCCATGCCCAAAGATCTACTTAGAAGTTTTCTCTCAACGCAAAATTGCTCCTCTGAGCAAGCAAGTAGACACACATAGCATCAAAAGGGTGACTGGTTGGGAGCTCAGAGAGAGGCACAGGTATTTTGTGTACTCCCCTTGCATGGAAGTGACATAGAACCCCACTTTTTGGTGTCCTGGTGCAATCTTACACCAAAACTTCTACCACTAGCACTCAGGCTCCCTTCCTTCATGATGAACCCGAGTGAGATCCCTGAAGGTGCTGAAAACATAAACCAGCGTAACCTGCGAGGCTGAAGCTGTGCAAGAGGTTGGGGAGGAGGCCATTGCCGCAGGTTAAGGACAAGAGAGATGTCACCACGTGCTGCTGCATCAGTGCAGGCCAGCTGTACAGGTCAGTGCTGCAACAACATCTCCATCCTGGCCAGGATCCATGGCATTAGGTGATGGTGGTAGTGAAAGAGCAAATAGTCATTTCTCACCAGTGAAGGCCAGTGAAGTCAAATCATAAGGCCAGATCCAAGCTGCTCATTATACATAGGAAAATTAGAACACAAAATAATCAGATTATTAACATGGCTATCCTGTGTACACACACAAAACCCATAGTAATGGCATTGGGAGACAACTGCGGAAAGAACTATCTAAGTTTCCAAACTCCATCTAGTGGGAGAAAATTAGAAGCAAAAAATGATGTAACAGGGTGTGCCTGCTGGTTCGTGTGCTTTACACAAGGGTGTCCCATGCACAGTCAGGAATGCACCACTTTGCCTTGAACTTCTCCACAAAATCAAAGACTTAAAAAGTGTTTTGTTTATCATATTAGGCTACACAAAATGTCCAGAAAATAAAAAAAAAATAGAATACTTGGGAAAACCACGCGTCAAACTTTTTGATTTTCTGATCATAACTTCATCAAGTGACTTGGAGTCTCAGGACACTTGATATTGTCTCATCCACTCTGGCTCAACAGGCTTTTTTTTCTCAATTTGCCAAATGTTTTTGTTCCTATTCAGTAAAGGAGTACAGAGGAAAGCTAACCAGCAGCTAATCAGTCCAGAGAAGACTGATGACATTGATAGTCTGCTATCCAGCTGAATGATGGGCACAGCGCTTAAATGGGATTATGTTACATGTTTACTCTTAGACCTTGACTTCTTTTACTTCTTTTGAATTTTTAGAGCAAGCTTTTTTTTTTTTTTCTTAATTACCTCTGATTTAATCATTGCAACACACTCATTTATTCTTATTACCGTAACTTCCTTCCTTCATAGTCTACAGTAGATTATTTGAGTGTCCTCTATCTGGAGATAAAATGTGAGCGTGCCCAGAAGGTGAAACTGATGTAAAATACAGCAGCTTGGTCGTTCCACGTCTTTGAATCTAAAATATCTTGTAGCGAAAAGAAAATGTCTAGTGTTTCCAGTGGAATTAAACTATTCTTAGGTTATTTTTCTCTTTATACCTAACAACACAGGTTGCATCCCACCTCTGGGGCAACTCTCATGATGCAGTCAGGATATAATCATGTCATGTCATGCATGTCAGGATATAATGAGAAATATAAGCTTAGATATACGCAACAGATGATGATAGGTGATGATGATATCTGATATCCAGGATGGAAATCCAGAAATTTCACAGTGGAAGAAGACAAGTGGTTACAGGGATGGGTTAAAGCCACCAGGAAAGGAACAACTAGGAATTTTCTTGGACCTTCCACGGTCCTTTCCCCTCCCTCCTCCCACCATAGCAAGGTGTAAAGAAAAACTCTGGGATTGAGTTGTATGTTGTGCTTCCAACAATCCTTGTGTTTGCAGAATGAAGTGGGAGGATTACTCTGGTAAGAGGAAGGGAATGGTGGGAGCTGGGGTCATATGAAATTCACCCAACACTTCTGAAGTTTCTTCAGCTAATCCCTCTGTTTAAAGAACACTGTCATTGCCATTGCTACTACTTTTCTGCTCCTTCCAAACATAATTCTGGACTTTGGAAGAACAAGATCCAGTTAGTTAGGGAACCTTCCTTTCCTTATGGGAAGAATGTACAACGCCTTTTTTCCCACCGTTGTCATTCATAGCATATTTTTAGACAAATCCTCATTGCTGGAAGTGAGAACATTCCTATCTGATTTAGTTGGTCTCATTTGCTTTCACTCACGTGTTTTATTTTCAGTGCAGTGGCAGCAGATGACAGTCATAGCTGTCTCTATGAACTCGCGGCTTTATTCTAGGGCCTTGGAGAACAACTTTTTGGGCAGATCTCAGGACACCAGTGTTTTGGGAAACAGCTTTTGGGGAGAAACTGATTGTCTATCTCCACCATGCAAAATCTGTGGGGTAATGAGCCCTGTGGGTATTGGTTTTCTAACCCCATGTTCAGCCCTGTTCTCAGCAGGCCCAGCGCTCTTCCTGCTTGGAGCTGCCTTGCTCTGTTTGTTTTTGAGTTTGAATAGGATCTTCATTTTATTAACCGACTCTTTGGCTTTGCATTTGCCTGCTTTCCAGGGCTTTGCCTTGACCCAGGGGCCCATGGAAGGTGCATTTAATAACACAGCACTGCGTTACCACGAAGTGAATTCACCATGTAACTCTTTGCTGGTGTGCATGAAACGAAGACTAAGCCTAGGACAGAAATACCTTGAATGCGGCCTCAAGTGAATTTCCTTATGGACTCCACTGCCGAGTGTTTTCTGATATTCCCATTAACAATAACTTTTTTGGAACACGTCTCCTTTCAGTAGTGATATTGCCGTAACTCACAATGCAGACAGTGAAGTCTGCATTAGCAGCATTCACTCCTCGGCATGGCTGTCAGTGGGTGGATATCGTTGTAGGGATCCTGCCCAGGAATCTAGTGCAGATTGTTTTACCACAATAAGCTTTTTCTTAAAGTTTTCCTTCATGGTGCATAAAGTATTTATGTTCGCACAAAATAAATCCCTTCACCTGCGAGTAAAACACTTTCTTTATAAAAGGTGGCCTGTTCTAGAGCTGTCTTTCCTGTGCCCTGATTTCTGACTCTCTGTCACTTTCCTGTAATAAAGCTGCTGCTTTATAATGCTCCAGGTACCTTGAAAGGATAGTGCTGGGTTTATGACTGAGCACAGTTTGGGCTGGTTTAAAGCTGTGATTCTTTGTCATGGGCAACTGAAAATAAAACACTGCAGAATGCAATAAGCAGATGTTCCGCCTGCCGCAGGAGTTCCCAGTTTCTGCCGTATTTATATCGCAGAACTGTCCCTTCCTCCGTGTGATCAGGCCTGTTTATTAGAGATGTGCCAAGCCATAAAGGCCGCTGCAGCCTCCCGAGCTGTGCCTGCTGCCTTTATACGCGAGCGGCAGGAAATGACTGCGGAGCAGAGCATCCTGCGCGGGATTACGGCTGTGCCGAGAGGCCGCTCGCCTCATTTAGGGTCGAGGCGTGCGAGGTCTGGTGCAAAGCACAGGCTTGTAAACTCGCGCCGCTAAAGCCACCAGCACCAAGGCCTGGGAAGGGTTTTGGGAAGGGAATTCAGTTCATCCTTCCTCTGGTTTTGACCCCTCTTGCTTGAGGTACCCCCAAGAGGTGGCGAAGCGGCCTGTGGTGCTAAAGCACCCTGCCACATGCTGGCCCAGCTCCTCGGTAGCAAGACGGTCCCTCATAGCAGCACATCTGGCTTGTCCCGAGCGCATTATTTATGGAGTTCAGGGGCTGACATGTTCTGACAGCTGGAAGGTAGACACACTATGATGACCGGACGTATATTGCTGGCATCTGACGCATCCCTGATAAATAACTGTTCAAATGTTGTTTTTTAATTATCCCAGGTAGCCGGTCCCATTGCTTTGTAGTTGTGAAAGTGGTGCTGTTAACACTTTGCTCTCATTCACTGAAAAATATAAAGAAAAAACACAGCAGCCCACAACGTAAGTGTGGTTGCGGCTGGAATATTGTTTGGTTAACGTATTGAAAACATTTTTTTGTCACCAGCAAGATGTAGAACGGCCTTTCTTAGCTTTCAAATTGAAAAAAGAAAACATTTTTGGGGACTGTCAGTATGGCAAGGTCAGCACAGCGTAGGAAAATCCATGCAGGATGTTGCTTCACATTGCAGTTCAGGATATGCTTGGAAGGACATTCTGCACTTCTGTGAGTGCACTAATTCCGCTAAACCAAATGCAGAAGACAATATGTTTATGGGCAGATTAAATGACACGATCAGGAAGACACAGACAAATCCAGTTCAAAGATACACATATGCAGCTCACAAAGTCTCAGCCAAACTCCACACGTGTAGTTCGCTTTCAAAACACAGCCCATGGAGTGTAAACAACTCACGGACAATCTGGGATCAGTTTTGATGCCTCTCTTCTGATTGTAACCACCCATATGATTTCATATTTCTCTGATTTGCAACACATACAACCCAACAAACAGGGCCAGCTGAAAGCCATTATAATTACATCAATTACTACTGTGGGTAAACTTGTCTGTGCAAATCATTGGTGTTTCAGGCTACCATAATCTATGTTGAAAAGCAAACAAGAACAGGCCACAAACACCAAGTATTCTGCGAAGACCGGCTCTACTAACAATTAATTGCTAACAACTGTACCTGGAAGTCTGAAGAGTGACATTCAGGACATTTTTTGCATAATTTATGTCACCAGGCTTGTAGATTTCTGTGATTTCTTTCTTTTTTTAAGACTGATAGTAAGAAGTCAAGTCAGGCCAGATGGGATGTGAAGGAGACCGAGATGAGGAAGGAAAGGTGCTTGCAAGCAGGACACCTATGCCTGGAAGTTGTGAAGTTGGCACGTAATGAGAGCGTTTGCATGAAATAAAACTGTCCTTGTGAGCTGTAGTGCTAGTGTCTTTCTCAAACAGGTGTGTGCAAAGGCAGAGCAGGAGGAAACGACAAGATTTCCACAAGGATCCACATCTCCAGGTGGCCCTTCCAGGCGGGAGCTTCCTGGTCCCCAGGGACACTTCCAAGACCCCTTTGATGTGCGTTTTCCAGCAATGTGGGGCTGGGCTCATGAGGGGTCCGCAGGGGCAGCCGTCCCTGCGGCCCCTATCAGGAGAGAGTTAGAAGGTTTCATTCTTGTAAGTGATACTTTTCTGAGTAAACATCCCCGGGTCCCTGTGATGTGTAACTAATGGAGTGCTAAACTCTCAGGACTGGTTTAAGACTCAGAAAGTACACGTGTTGCCAATCCATCATGTTCCTAATACTAATTAACATAGCAGGGACACAATAAAGCCCCAGAACTCGCACACATTACCCGGCTCACGTTACCGCTCCGCAACAGTCTCCCCATTGAGCTGGCAAAAGCACACACTGGGAAAACGAGACGCGGCCGCTTCTGACGCGGAGGCACCGACCAGCCGAAGAGGAGAGCTGAGGACTCTCATTTATTATTGCCCATTGCCACTCGGGTATATCACACACGGGAACTCTCAAATTGTGTGCAATGACACCTCTGCCTTGCAATCGCACTACCTCTAGTGCAATGCGTACGTATTGCACTGCGCTGGGCAAGAAGCCCTCACACAGTCACAAGAAGCCACTAGCTTTCATCGGAGAGGGTCTGCCCATGCAGACATAAAGGGACACCTTATTCATCAGTTTGCATCATTTGCTTTGGATTTTGGTCACAATAAAAAAAAGGGTTATCCCTAAACTGCCACTAACATCGTTGTCCCTTGCGTTCTCAGGCTTAAAGTAGTCCCTGTGTAGACAGAAAGACAAAAAGGGACAATTTGAATAAAAATAATTCTTGACCAGGTCAGTATTTATTGTCAGGTCCTTAAATTTTATTCCTCCTCTTAGGACATGTCAACAGACTCATAGTATTTCTTTTCGATCTTCCACCGATGTTGAGAGAGATAACACAGCGTAAGACTTCATACCATGGAGAAATACAGCATATTCACATCCCAGCCATCCCTCGCTGGATTTGATATCTGCCTCTGTGGAGTCCAGGGATAGGCTGGCATTTATTTCCAAGCTTCCACATTCAAGATTTTATACTGTCATATGCTTAAACCTGTAGGGCTGCTCGCTAGCACTGGAACCTGGGAGGTGTCTCCTGTGGTTGCTCATCCTTGAGCGTGTTGCTTATGGAGAACATTAGTGTGGAATGACAGTGTGATAAACCATTGAAGTGATCATAGTGCCTGATGTGCCAGGACTTTGGGTATATTCTTGTGGGTTTTTTTCTTCCTTCAAAACTTTGCAAGATATTTTTTTCCTAAACAGACTGCTCAGATGCGTCTTTCCCTCAAGAGTGTATTTTGAAGAAAAAGAAAAATGTTTTCTCATAGTTATTTAGGAAACATGACTAACAATTTACAGCTATATTTCACCAAAGTGAGTGCTGGCGGGTTTCCAGTGTCTGATTAAACCAGGTGGTTGGACATTGTCCTAGTTGGACCTACTGGTCTGAAGGGCTGGTGCTCCTATGTTGAAGTCCCATCAAAAATGTCACATGGAGACAGGGAATATTGGGCCCTAAGACAAAAAACTTTGTCTGTGAACTGTAGAAAAGACAGAAACAGAATCCAGCATGAAACTCTTCAAATTGAGTGTTTCACAGGCCCTTAACGTCAGTGAACTGGTCATGCTGGGCAGGATAAATTTCTGAAAAGGGCATTGCATTTTTTTTTTTTTTTTTTTTGTTTCAAAACAAATGAAATAAGGGCCTTACCCAATTTCCACTACCATTATCACAGGTCGTTTTCTGTTGACTTCAGCAGAGCTGGTTAAAGCCCAGTGCTCTCAGAACCAGTTAATTTTGTGCAGTCAGTGGTTTGACGCTTTGTATAGCTGGTATCATGTCAGATGGCCAAAGACCAGGAATTACAGAAGTGTCACAGATGTTAAATCACGGAGTAGATGACAATGTGCTCGCTATGTCATACAATCCTAACACAGTTCCTGGAATCGTCTTTTTTTATTATTGCAAGTATCATAAGTGCCGAAAAAATATTGTAAGTAAAATAGCATTTTGCTGCACAATGTATCCAATGTTCTTTATATATATACACATCTGCAATGTGTTAAAATCGGACTTGCGCCCGTTGAATTGCAGGGATTTCGATGGGGTGTCTGTATGGAGTAAGGAGAAGAATTTGATCTCAGAATACCGATGGCTTGCACCTTTCAGGAAGCCTTTGTACCCTAGATTTTAACCATATACCTCCTGTTTTTATGATAACTAATTTTGTATTTGATAAATATATATTATAAATATAAACATACAAAATTTATATATTGCATGCTCTCTGTGCCTTTATCTCATGGAGGAATCATTTCAGGTGTTTACTTTTCTCTGATGATTTCAGAAAACAGCATAACCAGCTAAATCACATGTGGCCACGTGCTTGCATTTTTGAGCCACAGTACCCAGGAGCAAGCAGGAGGGGCTCTCTTCACAGGCATCACCAATGCACAAAAAGTACATCGAGAAAGTACCATCAAATGAGATGAAGCAGCCCCTAAATGTCCGTGAGAATCGTAGAATCATTATGGTTGGAAAAGACCGTCAAGATTGGAAAAGACCTTCAAGATCATTGAGTTCAAACTGACTCAAAACCCATCAAAACCCATAAACCCATCACCATCACATCTGCTAAACCATGTCCCTAATTGCCTCATCTGCACGTTTCTTGGATGCTGTCAGGGATGGACACTCCAACACCTTACTGGGCAGCCTGTTTCAAGGCTCCCCCACTCTTTCCATGAAGAAAATCTTCCTAATATCCAACCTGAAGCTCCCCTGGCACTAGTTGAGGCCATTTCCTCTTGTCCTTAGCATATAGGTGCTGTGTCCAGTCAGGAAACAAGCTTCTCTGCAGCACTTTTCTTCACTACTTGTTCCAAAGATGTGGAAGGGCACCGAAACTGGTGTCTCGTTCCTCATACGTGGTGAATGAGTAAGAGGACCCAGTGCTGAGTTAAAAGACATCTGAATCTCCGACTGCGAGGTGCCTGGCAGGAATCACTGGGCATGGAAAGTTCCTTGCATGTCAGAAGAGTTGGACAGCCCCCTGTCTGAAGCACTTGAAATACCTCCAGTGCAAGAGCTGTGCTTTGGGAGTGGTACAGCTAGGTCACCTCTGTGCTCTGTGCCCTTTCCAATGCACCTGGAGAGCTTTTAGGCAGGATCAAGCCTTAACAAACCAAAACAACAAAAAAGAGATGTTGCAGGAGCCAGTGCAAAAGTACTAGCTGAACGGAATAACATTTGGAAATAAGAACAGATTTTGTTTGTAAAAGACATAGTTGCACCAGTCTCCACTATCTCAAATACCAGATTGTCTGGGAAGTTACTCCATGCCCATGAATGCTTACTTCCAAGAGTGGGAGAGATTTGATGTGCTGAGTGTTCATCCCTTGCTTTCCTGCTTCTTGAAGGGGAGGGGGGCTCACAAGGACCTGTGGTCTCTGCACCCCAGGGGCCAATCTCCTGCTCCAGGGAATTACACTTTATTTTCATGTTAGGTTCTCAGTAAGATGGAGAAAACCGCCAGAAAACCTCAATGAAAAGGCCACAGGAGAGGATATATACAGCGCGTTTCCTGAGAGCCAGAGCGCTTTGCATTTTCTTATATGCTGTGAGTAGATCACATTTGCTCTATCCACCTCAGGCACTCCAGACTTTTGCATATTTCACAGCAAATACACACTGGTCCGGAGCCTGATGTTTGCATGTGTGCAGTGCAATATTACGCTGTGCAAGCAGCACTGTAACTTCTCTGTTAGTAAAGGTGTAGCAGGTGACCTTCAATGGGGCATGAACATTTGCGTATATAACCACGATCTGTGCCTATCTCATTTTCAGTGATCTATGGTTCCCTGCCAGGCCCTGTTGCTATTACTCATGTTGACAAATACCTCAGGCCATTAGTTTCACTGAGGCCACTCAGAGAGCACGATGCTGAGCAATAAACGAGAACACAATCTGGCTCGCTGCGATTGCGTGATTGAAGTTTTACTGCTGAGCGCTGCGTAGCCTGCCCGGATTACTCGATTTAACAGGTGTCTTATTGGTGTTTGAATGGTTTGCATATGATTAAATTGCATCCTGAGGCGGGGAAGCAATTTGTTAGAAAGCCTTTCTGTTGTTTGGAGAATATACGGTGACCAAAAACAAAATTTACATTGCAAAGACTTCGGCTTTATTTTTCCAGGACTGTAAAATAAAAATCCAAACCCAGCACTTTCTGCATCTGGTTGACATTTAAATAAAACTGCCAGAGTGCAAACAAGTTTTCAGACAACATCTCCAGCAAATTCTGCAGTGACTCAAAAAAACAAGGAAAAAAATCCATTTTTGGCCAGTTTTCTTTTTAAGGTCATATGTTCAAAAAACCAAAACCCTAAACTTCACTAGAATTTATTGCAATAAGAGAATTGCCAAACTACCTAGGGCGTTTGGGAAGGTTATAGTGAAGAAGCGTGTTGGTTGCTGACTTGACGGTTTGCTGTGCTCGCCGCTTGCGTGCTGAATTCCTGATATTCGCAGTGAGAGCAGATCCGGCTCTCTAGTGCGCTTCAGCAGGAGACCTGCCAAGCGCCTACTGGCTTATTCAGTGCTGGCAAACCAAAGGTCAGCCTTGTTTATGGCCCACGGCGGAGCTGCTACTGATGGCACGCATGCCCTCCTAGGGGCATTTTCCCCACTTAAATGCAGAGCTCCAGCACAGGAGTGGGTTGCAATGGCTTTGGAACGGACCTGTCCCAGGCTCTAAACCTGTCCCAGGTCTAAACCTGTCCTAGTGTCCCCTGGCCCCCCGACTCTGAGGCTGCTCCACAGGCAGTTCTTCCTTTGCCTGCCCTCTATCCACGGGACACTTCCCGTGGACTTTCGCTGTCTTCAGCGGAGGTGGCAGCCCTGTCTCTGCTGCTTTTGGTGTCTAAACTGTTTCACACAACGGCAGATTATCGTGGCGTAACATACAAGCCTCCCTATAAAAGCTAACCCTTGCCCCCCTTAACAAAGTAAACATTTCTACAAAGGCGCTGGAACTGCTCTCCGAGTCCATAAAATTTGCTTTCCATTTCATACCACAGAGAACACTCTGCTGTTGACAGTTCTTTCATATTTATTATACATATTTACAGCGCCTTTTTTTTTCTTTCTGACAGAAAAGTCCTCTTCTGACTTTGTTCATAAAGTGTCAAGCAAAGCTGCGTTAAACAACTAAGACTTGCATGTTTAAAATGCTTCAACATGCAACCCTTTGAGAAAGAAAATAATGTGGAAATAACAATAATTGAAGAAAAGCAAAAGCAAGCAAACAAACAAACAAAAAGTCCTGATTACCACCTTGCTATAAATGCTATTTGCAAGATGTGGGAGATGGATGCAGAAAATATTTTTTTTTCCACAGAGGGAAAAAAATGCATAGCACTGCATAACGCCGGAGAAAAAGAAAGTTGTTGCTGCTGTTATTATTATTATTATTGTTGTTATTATAATTATTATTTCGCTGTTGAAGGTCCCCGGGAGACAGCCCATGGGAGCAGAGCCCTCCGACGCGACCCGGTCCTCGCACACAACGCGGTGCGGGGGTGCGGGGTGGGGGATCCAAGGAAGGGGTCGGTTTATCTCGGGTTAACGGGGACCGTCGGGGGCCAAAGGAGCGTCCCGGGCCCGCGCTGGGCAGCGCGGTACGCGGCGGCGCACCCGGAGGCCGGGATCAAAGACATTCCAGCCGGGATGCCGTTTGGCGAGCCTGCCCCAGCCCGACGGCGCGAGCGTTTCGTTTTATTTTTTTTTTTTAACCCGGGCAGAAAAGGGAGGAGGAACAGGAGAAGGAGGAGGAGGAGAAGGAGGGGGAAGAGGAGGAGGAGGCGAGGAGCGGGCTCCGCGGCACCTGCGCGCTCGGCCCTCCCACAAGAAGTATAAAGCGGGTCCCGGCCGCCGCTTCCAAAATCCAGCACCTCTTGGAGTCTCTGGAAGGACCAAGTGATGATTTTTATTTTATTAGTCCCCTTTTTATTATTTTAACCATTTCAACTATTTTAAATATTAACATTTTAACTATTTGCATCATTTTTTTTCTCTCGTTCCTGCCAGGCGGCCCGGGAGGAAAAGGCCGTGGGGCTGCCCCCCAGAACGGCGAAACCCCATTTTCCCTCCCCGCCCGCGCACGGGGCGCCCCACGGGCAAGAAGCGGAGGCCGGGGGGGACCTGCCTCTGCAGGCAGCGCCTCGGGAGAGGGAAAAGAATAAATAAATTACAAGGACTGGAAGGGAGCGGGGATACCGGGAGAAATGTAGCGCAAACAAAAGAAGAAGAAGAAGAAGAAGGGGGAAAAAAAAAGTTACACAAACACTCTTTAAAATCGTGGCTGGACTTCGCAGTTGCCCGTGGATAAAGTAAACAGGAGCCGAACTGTTTTGTAATTCGCTCCCGCGGCCCGCAAAATCTGTCCTTGCAGTTCGGTGTGGGTTTACAGGCGGGGGGACTCCCGCTTCCCCAGCCAGCAGGTCCTCTGTCGCGCCCGCGCCTTTCGAGAGGGACCCCGCGGGCGAAAGCGGAATTCCTTGGGTATTCCTTGGGTATTTGCCTTTGAGTCATGCCTATAAGGCAAACAGCAGCCAGGGTCTCTTTGGGGGTGAATAACACCTGCCATGCGGGGATGCCCCTTCCCCTCCGGCCTCGTCCTGCCCGTCCAAAGGCGGGAGCCGCTTCTCCGCGGCCGCGCATCCCGCAGCAAAGCAGCGAAATCCGTTTTTACCTTCTTTTTAAAAATATTATCCTTATTATTTTATTTTTTCCCTGCCTCACCGCGCCGTTTTCCTCTTTATTTCCCCCTTCTTCCTCTTTTTTGTCACGCCAGGCCCCGGCGTGTTTATTATACACATGATAAGTATTTATTGCTCGCACACATCTCACGGGAAAGTGCAATAACGTATCAGCTGCTATCAGAGTGTCGCATCGCCCGCGTATCCCACAAATCGTCGGCTTTCGCATGGACGGCGGGTTTGACGCACTGCTTCAGTGCGCTTTTTTTTATATAAAATTATTTATTTTTTGCTGACAATACTCTCCTTAAATTTTCTTATTCTTTCTTTGTTCGAAGTTGACAGCCTTCGAGGTGTATTTTAGCCGCTTTTTTGCCCTCTTTTTTGGGGGAATCTCCCTCTTTTACCCGTTTTACAGTGTGCTCCAGCACTCCACTAGGTACCAGCCGTGGCTCCCGGCATGACAACTTCCACCATTCTTCGTTTATTTTATGTTTTAAAATGTTTTCGATTATTATTATTGTTTTTCGTTTCCCCGGCATCCCCCCTATTCCCGAGCAGCAGCCTTAATCAGGGAGAGGGAGGGGAGAAAAAAAAAAAAANAAAAAAAAAAAAAAAAAAGGTTATCAGCTTAAGTGCGAAATATCGCTAAGGGAGGGAAATGATAAAAATAATAATAATAATAATAAAAAAGAACAAACGAATATCGTGCCTCGCCTCAGCTGCTGAAAGCGAAGCCGTTCCGTTGTGTTTCCCGACTCGATACTGATAATAACGACGCTGATAATAACGACGCTGATAATAACGACGCTGATAATGACGATAATAACGATAATAATAACAAAGAGCGGCGCTTACGGCGGTGCTCCCCGCGCGCCGAGAGCAGAGCGCTGCCTCTGCCGCCCTCCCACGCGCCCCGCGGGAAGGGCCTTCCCTGCGCGCTCGGACCCCACGCGCACGAGAGCGCCCCGAGACCCCCCGATTCTCCTCTGCGCGCCCCGATTCCCGCCCCGGCCTGAGGGCCCCGCGCGCCCCCGCGGCGCCCACGCACCCACGCGCGGAGCGGCG
>VWPW01015199.1:0-61414 GCA_013389825.1 Crypturellus undulatus
TTCTTATTTTCCTTTTCAGAATAAGGATGTGTATGAGTCAAATAAATTCAACCTTTTCTATTTGAAATGCTCTCTGTAGGATTATGTGCCTGTGATTTTCTGGCTATATTTTTTCTTGCTAAAAGGGAACAGATAGGTTTAGATGATATTCACACCTCTTAATTGGAGTCATTAACAGTTCTCTGGGTTATCTTGAAGCATAAGACCTTGGGTTTTGTAAGGAGCAACTAGAAACAAGAGCCAAGAGTCACTACAAACTTTTACTCATATAGGAATGTCAGTTACGAGTGTTTTGTCCTCAGTGTTTGGTTGATTTTTTTTGCAACATTGCTCATTCTGGCCAACCTCCTTACTGCAGACAAGATTTTAGGAGCCAAAATAAGAAAGCTTTTGTTAGAATAGCTGTTTCACTTGAAGAGCTGAGGAAAGACAGGCTTTTAGTAATCGTGTTTTTTCTTTTTTTTTTTCTTTTTCTTTTTTTTTTCCCTGGCCTTTTTATATCTCTTAGAAGGTATTCCTCCTGTCGCAACATCAGCTGCAGGCAGGAGCTTTTGATTTCAAGTGATGCAAGTTCTTAGATTTTTTTTTTTGTTTTTTTTCTGTTTAGTATTGCCCAAACACTTTATTTTATTTCTCCTCACACACTATTTACCTTGTCTTGCAGAAGAGTTACAAAACTGGTAACAGCAACAGTCCTGCAACAGCTTAATACAACACACTGGCAACTCACAAAAACTGTGAAAAATGCAGGAAGAGCACAAATATAGTTTATTCACGAAGCCATACCAACTAACATTGCCTGACTGTAGCAGACTACTAGAATGTGCTCTGCTGGACTCCAACACTGAGTAGCACCTCTGCTGCCTTTCTGGCACATGTCTTCCCACGTGCCTGTCCCAAGCCAGCAGCTCCTTTCTGACACTGCTCCATAGCCTCTTAGGTTGTGTTCATGTCCAACAAGGTCGCAAATGCTAGGTAGAATTTTTTCCTCACTCTCATCTAGGTAGGAGGAGTCACTATCAAAAAGTCTTATTTTTTGCACCGTTCAGGTAAATTGGAAGGGAGTCTCCAATGTGCTTTCAAACAACTGAACACATAACTCAGCAGCCATCTCACACCTATCTTCAATCTGTATTTTGGTAAGAGTAGTTTACAAACATCTCATATCAAAAGTTTGGTCCTAGTGTGAAGGAGAGCTGGCATGAGCCCAACCTGCAACACCAAGAACTGCTGAATTGACCCCACAATGAGCAGCAGCTCAGGGAGGAGCACATGGGGCACCAGCATAGACTCTGCCTCCAAATGCTTATGCCTATGCCTTGGAGGAGGAAGGCTGATTTCTTCCAGTCGTCACAGACACCTTTACCACGATAGCTTCTTGATGAAAGCTTTCACACAGTAAGAAGGGAACTTGCTGACCTCTCCACACAGCTACTTGCCATTTGTTGTTGAAATTTTTACTGTTAAGTAAGCTGGATCCCTTAGAAGCAATCAGGTAAGAGTCTCATGAAACTATATGTGGGTAGCTGAAAGCCAATGAAACACCACTCAGGAAAGGCTGTGTCCCTGTGCAAGGATGACATAGAGCCCAAGTAAACTCTTTAAGTCTCCTGTTGTATGGCATACCAAAACTCTTTAGATCTCTTATATCTGAAAAAAAATGACAGGCTGAGTGGCCCTGTTAAGAGAATTTGAGAGCCACAATCAATTTGCTTCCTTTCCTTAAACCTGGAAGAGTTTGGGGAAAATTAGAAGTTCAAAAAAGCATGAAGGACATAAAAAATAAATAGAAAAAAAGCCTCAACATCTGCCTTCTGCTGAGACAGAAATACTTTTAAGAAATAATTTCTAACATCACAGAAACTATCATTGCAAAATATTCAGGGCTAAATTTGCAACTGGGAGGGCTTAAATATTGGAAACTCAAAAGGTTGCCAACTTGCTACCTCATAGATATCACAGTAGCAAGTGAGGTCCAGCTGCCCTATAATATGCACGCGAGAGAGCCCACCATTCCAAATTGAAAACATTTGTATTAGTTATAGGGAAATGCAGGAAAGAGGAAAGGTGCAGGACTCTGTCACAGAGTATGACCTGGCTGTGATTCTTCCGTATCTCTGAAAATACTCCAGTTTCAATCATTTGAATTAGTGCACTGCATTTCAGATAAAATCCATTCTGTTGTGGACTATTTTTGTGTTCAAAATACAGTACAGCCTTCCTCTTCACCCATGCAACACATTAAAAAAAGTCAAGCCAAGATAAACTGTCCTGGGAAAAGCAGGTTGAGGTAATCAGAAGAATCAGTGCTTCAGAAAACATCCTTGACAACATTCCACTCCCGCCCCCCCCAAAAAAATCAGGCTTTTGTGGCTTAAATGCTTATGTTTCCTCTTGATATAGGCAGTAAGCATTAATATGTAACTAATATCACAGGAGCACAAAGCAAATTGAAAAATCAAGAAGGAAATGCAACAGTCAAATATAAATATCTCTCACACAGGAATTTCTCCGTTTTTACTCCCACTTTTCTTTAGTAACAGTAGAAAGCATTGCTTAAATGCACATAGAATTAACTTCTCTTATCTCAGAGTTGCTGTACAAATGCTAAATTTGACTTCTTACTGTCTGCCTACTTGGACTTTTCTATATAAATAAAAGTGACGTAAAAATACTTTCATACGTGATTTAGAGAAGTTCTGTAACATTTAGCTCTCAGTGGTAAGCTATCTTTCTAAATGCAAGAGCTATTTTTCCACTGATTTTGTTGTCTCCAATGAATTTTTTAAAAATGTAATTTATTCATGAGCAGAAGTGAGTAAAACCCCTGCTTTCCCAGTGGAGCCATATTGCTAACATGAACCACATCTTCCCTGACCCTGCATAGCAATGCAGGCGGGGGCTGTACTCCGTACTAGCTGCAAATGCAACCTCCCTTGTAAATCAGGTGGGTTTCCCAGAGCCCTGGGACTCCAACAGGGCGTCTGTTTCTGTTCACTCCCAGGTCTCTGTTGCAAATGCCCAGAAAACTGCATGCCAGCTCAACCCCTCAGACCCTTCCTACCTCTGCTTTCCTTCCCCATTCCCTTCTAAATTAAAATGAGGCTGTTTGCTGAAGCCAAAGTCTTCCAATATGCTTGTCATGAACTGCTGAATTTACTGTTCACATCTTTTTTACAATATAGATTAAGTGTGGATCCAGAGCTCTGCTTCAAAGGGGCCCTCCAACTGCCATATTTTCATCATAGCATGCATTCATGATGCAAATAAAATATCCATCTGGGTCTTTTATAGGCTTAATTTATCCCTGCTTATTTATCATAATTAAGTGCACCATATGATAGGAATCCTTGTGGTATCTCTACTGATGTGGAGTAGGGAGAGATCACTAACCCTGCTTATGAAATCCAGCAATTAAATTACATGATATCACTCATCATAAAAAAAAAAAATCTCTCTACTAATGACATAAATGTGCTGCACTAACCAATTCTGTTCTAGCACATATGTAAAATAAGGGGGGGAAATGATTAAACATCAAAGATGAGAGCCCAGCAGAAGCCCCAAAGAATGTTCCGAAGCCACCGGATTTGAACGCACATTACACCATAGCTGAGCAGTTCAGCAATGGAGATGTAGCCAGGGATACGCTAGCTAGCTCACAACTGCCAGGCCACTCTCTGAATTCAGAGAAACTCTTCTGTACTCCTATTTACGTGACCTCAGTGAAGTTGCTCTACGATATTGTAAGTGAAATCTGATGGAGGCCCTACCTTCGTTTCCATCTCCTCACACAAAAGCAATAAATGTGCATATAAATGGACTTATTTTGATGTAGCGTATCGTTCTAAACAAGTGTTTTCCATGACCTCCTGAAACAATACCCAATTAAATTTTTATGAACCATGATAAAACAGCCAGAAAATGTACATTGCAGAGCCTGCATGCAGAATCTGTAATGGAGTGCAGTGCAAAATGTCCCGAGCTGGCTCTAAAGAAGGTGGTATGGCCACATGGCTCAGCAAAGTATTAAGATATAGCAATATATAGATGATATACTAAGTTAGCTCTCAAAAGAGATACACTACTGTGCTAGGACAGGGCCTGGTGTAGATCTAAGTTGGTCTGTCTAATGTCTCCCTGCTTCGAAGGCTCAGTTGTGGCCTGAAATGTTTGTAATTGGATTGGTATGGACATGTCAGAAGTACATGCACATACTAAGGAGTACGTGTAGTAACCGCCAGGTGCCTGACGCCCTTGGAAATCAGCATGAAGCCTCCATATATTAAGAAGATATGACTAGGCCTATATGGATTAAGTAGAGGGCATCCAAACGTGTGTGTGGGGAAACACTATCACTTGCTCACTACGGGCAGAGGTGAGGCTCCCTCCTTTTCAGGTAAGGCAAAATAATTAGCATGTACCTTTGCAAACTCTTAAACCCTGCAAAAGGACCTAGGTAGTTGCTAAATCCAGGACAGATCCAAAGATGTGCAAACACAGAAATACTGAGGTTAAAAGAATTTGCAGTTTTAAAAGGGAAGCACAGTGAGTTTAAGCAGCTGTGAACTACAGACTTAGTTTGCTTGTTTAACTGAACTTAGTTGTCTATAGGTTATTTTGATGGCTTTTTATAGGGGCTCTCCTGGGACTTCCTGAAGTGCCTACACATTATATATACCTAACTCCCATTGAAATTTGGACTTTCAGGGTGGCTGACTTCCAATAAGACTTTCAGAAATCCTACCATGCCTTTAATGAACTTGCAAGTTTTAATGAATAGTCATAGGATTCTGGAGTCTTCTTGTCTGGAAGCAAAGCTGGGCTGTAAATCATTACACCATTAATAGCTGTTCCTTCGCCTTTCATTTGTAAGTATGGTAGTAATTATCTGTTTTGCAAATCGTAACAAAATATGGGTCTTCATACTCAGAATATTCATGTAGTAACAATTCTAAAGTTATCATAAATGATGTGTAGGCAGCAATGTGCCCATAGTTAACCAGATTTATTAGAGAGCTCAATTTTTAACCCTACAGCCACAAACTCTGACTTGTGAAACCACAGTGGCAAACCTAGTGATTTACTCAGAAAACAAGGGGAAACATTTCTCTGGCGCCTGAAAAAGCTGAATTTTTGCAGAGTTATAGAGCCTTCAAAATTAACTTGATTTTGAATTCTGAACTTAATCTAATGCGTCTTCTAAGTGCCTCAGATCGGCAATGGTTTTTGTCCTCATGGCTATATTTGTTTGCAAATTAATATCCTTACAATACTGAAAGACAAAAGACACTAAGAAACATATCAATTGCTTTACCGATATTGTTAATGCTCTTGCTGATCATTTCCCCTCTATTCCTGTTGCCACAGGAGACCTCACGGAGCCAGCGTCTTGGATACACTGCTTAATTCCTGCTCGCCCTGTAGCAGCATAGTAGTGCTGTGCTGGGTACGCTATTGCCATGCTCCAGCACTGGGCACATCCCGCCATGCTGGCAGACAGCTCCAGGGACAGGCTCAGGATTCAGTACTACTGCTCTGCTTGCTCCCTGTCCTCCTTGCCGTGAAAGTGTGATTCACAAGCTCCCACGTTTTCCCTCATGGCAAGCATATAGGGGGAATATTAATCCAGCCTGTGCCCCTGCTCGCTTATGTCACCTTAAAATTTTTCTTCTTTGCACCAATTCAAACAATATTATGTCACATTTGAAACACACATTTGACATTTGGTCTTGCTTTTTTTTTGTTTTTTAAAGACTGTGAGTAGTGAAGTATTTATGAAATTCTTACCGTTTGAAAATGGCACGTCAGATTAAAAATAGAAGCTAATAAAGGAAAAAAGATTACAACAGGAATGGTTTCCAACAAACACTGTGAAAAAGAAATTCCAGGAATTGGCAGAGTTAGATTGCATTGCTCACCAAAACTCCAAGTAGTGAGTCTCCTTGTTCATCTGCTTTCATCAGTGCTGTGAGATAAAGGAGCACCTTAAAAAAAGGCCGAAAATTACATCAAGAGCTAGAGGTGCAGCAAGCATGAGTAACCTTTAAGATGGCTCAGTGTTCTCAAAAAGGATAGCTGCAATCTCCACACTTCTCCAGCATAACCAGGAGAAGATTATACTCATATGCATAAATGTAACAAAAAAAAAAAAAAAAAANGTCTAACCTGCAATGTTTCTGCTGCTGTAACTAGCCATAATAAGCAATGTCATCAGAGTCCTTTCGATCAGATACAGAATATTCTAACATGAAGATTTTACCTGTCAGTAGTTACAAAAGCTCTTTCCTGTTGGTGCTGGGAACTGCCTTACAAATGTCAGCTGGGAACTAAGGAGGCTGATTCAGATGGGAAATTTTTATCACATCACATATATATACAGGGAGGTTCAATTTTGTTGCACAAACCTATCCACATAGTTAAACCATGTCCAAGGATGCTTCCTATATTTGGGAATCCCCTAGATTTTTTAAATTTCTTTTCAAAATTTTCCTAAGTCATTTGGAAGGGACAACAACATAACCTGGTTGACCTGACAAACTGCATGACAGGGTAGCTTGTACAGTTCAAAATAGACTTGCAAGGCAGTTTGATATGCTCTGCTTACATTCAGAAGACAATTTAAAATATAGGTTTCCAGTCCACATTGAAAATACAAGATGGCTTCCTACAGCAATCCCGTCAGAGCTGGAAAGGGTCAACTAATGCTCTCCGGGTTTGATTTCAGCTACAGTTAGTCTTGTGTAAGATCAAGTTTAGAAAAGCAATATTTAGTTCCCTACATATTTAGCAACAAGGAAGAAAACACAATCATTTTTTCAACATTTAGTGAAATTTCTTTTATATTTTTCTCTGTATAAAAAAAGAACTGGTCAGCTGAATTTTTCTTCACTCTAATTTGCATATACCAAGCTTTTACTCTCATGCTCAAAGAATCATACAATCAACTGTGAACCTACCATCACCATGCCTGCTAAACCATGCCCCAAGCACCTCATCTACACATTTCTTGAACATAGCTAGGGATGATAACTACCAGTGGTAGTACTTCCCTGGGCAGCCTGTTCCAATGTTTAACCACTCCTTCTGAGTACAATTTTTTCCTAATACCTAAGGTCTGTGCTTCAGCTCCTTTACCAGCCTATTTGCCCTTCCCTGGACATGCTCCAGTCCAGTGCCCCAATGTCTTTCTTCTAGTGAGGGGCCCAAAACTGAACACAGTATTCAAGGTACACCCTTCCTTTCTATCATAAATTTCCTTCTTTTCCAGAAACCTGCTATCCATGAAGTAAACAGATTTAATAGGCTTTTGGTTACAAAAGGACACTGCTCAAACAAAGAAATCTGACTAGAGACACTAGAAAAATTGTCCTCACCTGTGAATCACCAGGAATCACTACCTTGCCACTAGTAGGATTTTCATTGAAGAACAAGTCATTTTGTATATGCTCTTTCAAAGAAGCTGTCTGCAAATAGTCACTCATCTGTAATTTAACTTCTCTGAAAACATCATTTAATTGGATTCCTACTCTTGGCTTGCAAGAGAGAAGAGCACTTTGGGTCTTTCAAGGAAAGCCAGGAGAGCCTTGTTCACACACTGACTGTGAGAACTAGCCCTCTATACATCTCTTTCCAATTCCTTGACAAGCAAAAAACAGACAACTCTCAATTCCACTAAGAACAGAAGGCCAAGGAATATATACTTCTATACTTTAGAATAAAATCACAATGGGAAAAATAAGTTATATAAAAGAGCACATTCTCAACTATCCAAATCTGTTTCTTAAAGAAAAGAAGTAAGAAAACAAAAGGGATAATTTTGGAGACACAAATTTAAAGGCAGTTTTTAATTTTTTCCCTTAAGATAGCTTGTTGACTGCATTCCTGTTATTTGCTTCAAATATAATCTTGGGGAAATTCTATAAACCCACAGATTTGCCATTTACACGGAGAGGAATAAGAGAGCAGCTCTGTAATGCAGTTATGACGATAGATCCCTGAGTTAATTTCCCTAACATCAGTGGCAGTGCTAGGGGGAACTCTGAGAGGAGTAAACAAGCTATAGCCTCTTATAACCACGTACTCTTTGTCTTCTTCAGTAGCATGAAACAATCAGATGTTGCTAAATGCTACCTCAGTGACTTGACTGCAGTGTAGAACACTCCAGAAAGACAGTGCTGGAGAAGGGCAAATGTAGATCTTAAAAGTCCACCTTACACAGGTAAGAGTCTCAAAGAGTCTGTTTTTTTCTATATTCAGGAGTATTGTGAAAGTTACACATGAGTAGGGATAGAAAGATCACTCCTTTAGAGGGATTTTTCCTTAGAAATATGGAGAGCTCTTAGCTATCAAAGAGAAATTCCTTTTCACCTTCACAGGGAAGGTGCTAGGGCTGAAAAGTCTGCCCATCACACTTTTTACCAACAACATTACACCTGCTTTCCCATTTTCTATCAAATTCAAAGAGGTCAGGATTCCTCAGACAGAAATAATAATAGCAAGTAAATTAACATCAATACATAGAGTACATCTTAGCTGCTTTCTAAAGCTTTTTTTAAAAAAAAAATTAGAAGAGAAAGGAAGAAACAAAGCGCTTGAAAAATGAAGAAGCAGGAAACGTCATATACAACGTACTGGCCGGGACAGACAACCAAGTTTCAGTTAAGCATGAAGTTTGGTTATTCACAGGAGATGACAGTATCCTAAACATTAATAGCAGCTTCTTATGAAGAATTCTTCAGTTCATTAATTTTTGTATCTGTTCTTTTTTTTTCTGCAGGCAGAACAGAGAAAATCTGTACTCCAGGTTTACCTGAACAGGTAGTTCATCTAAAGCACTAGGTCTAAATGACAGCTTTTATGTTGGGCTGCTATTTTGAATCAAAAACCAGGAATAATGTTAAAAGAAAGGAGTGTGCATCCAGGAAATCAGTACTCCTCAGCCCCCTGCTCAAGCAAAAGCAATTAGGTCCTTAGCTTGGTCTTGGTATTTGTCTCCATAAAAACTTTACAATTGCATAGGTGCCTCAGCCATTTTCCAATAACTGTAAGGTAAAGGTGGAAATTTTTCCACCTGTAATTGCTAGGTCAAACATGGAAATCAGGCTTTTAGCTCAAGTAAATGGAGTAAAAGCTCCACAGTGATTTTGTCTGCATTGCTTATCTTCATCTTATTCGTATTCCTAAAAAGGCACAAGTATGTGTCTTTGCATAAGAATCAGTGCAGGGTTTGGGAGATTTATTATTTCAAAGTTCTAATCCCCTGGATACATTCTGTGATGGATGTGATAAATTTGTTGACAGAAGACCCTCTATATCAAATCTCAGAACCCAATATAACTGCCAAGAGCTGAGAATTTCACAAGATTTGGTTCATCTGCTTTCAAAAAGTGGCTACGTGATTTAAGAGCTTCTGTTCTGTTTTCGAGAGCAACCGAAAGTGATCCCCCTTCCTCACCCACAAAGAGATGTAAGTGCCACAGTGCTAAGTACTGCGAAATCCAACTTCTGGCCTAGGAAAAGATTTTACAGTCTGGTTATTATATGACTAAATTCCCTTGGTAAGTAGGTAGGGAGGTTTAAGGACCACAGAATGAGCTTGGAAATATCCAGTATAGCAGAAGCAGTAGGAACCTTCTTTGTCCTCGAAGCACGGCCTTCTGGGGCAAAGCCATGTCTCTCTGATGTTTCAGTACCTTACACAATGATCCAAGAATATTTGGGAATCTGTCAAAGAGAATATTTTGTTTTTATTTCTACTTGTCTCTAGAAGAGCTACCAGGAGTCAATTCTCCTTTTCAAGAGAATCAATTCCTCTATTCAGCCATTCCAGCGGTTAAAACACTTTCTCAGCACAGACGAGTTATCAGAGTCATTTCTTTCCACCAGACACATCCCTAGCCAAGGATCTGCAGAGCAGCACAGACCTCTGGACTGCCCTCAGAGAGGGACAGTCTGCCTGGCCTGTCACTGTCACTATTGTTCCCACCATCAGAAAATAAAAAACTGACCTGCCTGGAGAGAGAACAAAACTGTAACCCTCCTCTCAGCAAAGTAACACAAAACCAAAGATCTTGCATCCGTTTTGCATTAGCAAGGCACTGAATAGACTTACACAGGTCCAATCTGACATCTCAGCTGGCAAGGTATTTAAGTCTGTGCTCAGTATATGTTTTTTGCAAAACTTTAATATTTTTTTCCGCATGCTTTCTCTCCTGTGGGGTTACCATGGCATTTTTTTTTTGTATTGTTGCTTGAGTGTAAAAGATGTTTCTGAAATTGTTCCATGTCATTCTGGTTGTTTTCTGAGCTGCTGGTGAAGTGAGCTCTGTATTCACAGGCCAGCTACAGAAACAAACATCAGGTCCACAGCAATAAATAAATAAATAAATAAATGTTTTCAATTCTACTTGAAACCTCTCTGGAGTGTCAGCTGGTTATGAATAATGTATCAACAAACTCTCCATTTCAAAACTGTGAGCACCATGTTCAACCCATCAGTACCATCACCATTTTCTGCTGCGCTGCGGCAGCTGTCACCCAGACTACACGCTCCACTCTGAGATGTGAAGAGTATGAGGTATCTAAAAAGATCAGTGTAACTACAAGTAAAACGTCTGGATGTCCCACCCCAATTCCACTGACTATACAAAAACCCTCATAGGCTATTCAATGTATAGCACTGTAGGCATGCTTGTCATCTCTAAGAACTGTACTGTAACATGGCAGTCTTTACAGTAGCATTTTTTTCATTAATTCCAATTCAATCCCATGTGGATTCCTGGTTTTGTTTTGCACTTGAAAGAATACACCAAAACCCTTGCAAGAACCATACTGGTGAGTGAGTAAGACTCACAGGGCCAATTTTGTAAATCAGACTGCAAAATCACAGCCTAGCCCATCATTTGTGAATTGTTAGCAAGCAGTTATTTAGCAAAGAACTTATGTGCCTTTATAGCTAAACAATTGCATGGTAGGGTATCCCAGAGAAGCTAAAAGCCACCAACTGTTTTATCTTAGTCTAAAAACAAACCCAGGATTCAGTTAGCAGTTAGTGATATGCCAAAAAGGGAATAAAAACAAGACAACAGAAAAAAAAATCCACTCCAAATCCTAAACTGGAGGGGAAAGAAAAAGATAGCCATTTAATCACCACTGATTTCAGAAGCAGTGAAGCCCAGCACTGGCTGCCAGGTTTTTACAAACCAGCTAAGCCTGTTGAGTATACATCAGGGGCTAACACGCTTTGAAAATCTGGCCAGGAGTTTCATTATGGAAACTGCACAATTCTAAGCACATTTGTAAATGTGGTCCTCATTTAGCAAGGATTGCTGTTGATAACCAAGTTCCACATTAGTTTGCCAGGAACTTAAAGCTATGGTCCAGTACCTTTTTGCCAACATAGCAAGAAATCAGCATTGGCCAGCTTGCATCTTACCAGCAGAGAAACTTCATGCTAACTATTATTTTGGCTCATAGCCACATTCGTTGTTTTTTTTCTTGACAGGTTTATCAGATTCCCCCAGAGAAACGAGGTAGGAGCAGGATCCTTTTTCCTGACAAAGTGCCACCTTCTGCTTCTTTTTGTGGAGTTCGGGGCTCTTTCCTACTCTGAGACATAATGTGCACGTGTTTCCCCCAAGTGACAAAACACAGGACCGGTGATGTGCTTTCTCAGGGGGTTGCCACATACCTACCTTCCCTTCCCATGGAAGCCATATGGCACAACAAAGAGGAACTGTGCTATGCCCCTCAAAGGCCCCCATCAGTTCAGGAAGACAGAGGGAATAACCACCACTGCACAACTTCCAACTTGATCTGAGGGACTCGATCCTTGGGCAGGTTCCTGCCCAATAGCGTATATAAGAGTATAAAGAAATTGAGAAGAAGCTGTGAAAGATGCCAGAGAACTATGAAGGAACCCGATACAGTGCCTGCTACACAGGAGCTACTGGGATTCCCTCTTCTTGTTACCTGCCCTTCCTTCCAGTAGCGAAACAGATACTAGATCTTACCACACTTCAAAGGTTATATGAATTTCCTCTACTCTAACAGGCTTTCACAAATAAAAATCCTATGACAGCTCCTCCAAAGTCATTCAATACAGATTCAGCACTGAAAAATTAAAATTTTATCTCAAGGTCCTCTACAGACAACAGATAGAGTTCTACTTCCTTTGACTGTGAGAAGGAAATAACCTCTTCTCCAATAAGGTAAATTACGTAGTTCTGCTAAAAGTAATTAAAAATACTGAGAAATTATTTAATGAAAAATGGCCACACGTTAGCTAATAGCATAAGGGAAGTTAGAGGACAAGAATATAGCCATGACTAGGAAAATAAAGCAAAACCCTAAAATGCTAACAGAAAAAAAAATGGTTTCCAGGAGATAAGCTAAGAATTTTTTATTACATGCATTTATTAAATACATTTCCACATCTGGCCTTTTAAAGGATTGTGAGTTCGCTGGTCAGTATTTTAACCATTAACACACACACAAATATTAAAGGTGAATGTGTTAGATTTGAAGGAGAGTGCTAAGTGAAATCTACACTGAAAGAAAGGCAGATGTACTCTTTAAGTGGATCTATTTTTCAGACACTGAGACATTCAACACTTTGCCCACAAAATAGTCCACAAACAAATAAGCTTGACACCAGCTGGAGTTATCTGGAGTCCAGCTGAATGGCAAACATCAGCAAAAGAAAGGCAGCTATAGACTAATTCTGCAGTGTTATTTAGCTGCTATCAGGAACACAAATCATGCAATGGGATGCTGTGTGGTTGCCCCTCTTATGCTCATGCCGCAAACGGTACCACTTCAGCAACAGAGGTTTTTGCAACAAAAATAATCTCAGTCTGTTTCCCATCTAAAGCACAACTGGAATTAAATCTGGCAAGGGATGCTAAAAATAAAAAGAAGAGCTTTTTCAAATATATCAATGGTAAAAGGAAGATTAGGAAAACATGGGTCTGTTGGTGAATGGCATGGGTGCCCTGATTATGAAAGACACTGAAAAAGCAGAGCTACTGAATGCCTTCTTTGCTTCAGTGTTTACCAAAGGCAGCCCTCTGGAATCCTAGAGACCAGAGAAGGTGCCTGGAGAGAGGAAGACTTGCCCTCCGTATAGGAAGATTGGATCAGAGAACTCTTAGGGAAACTCGACATCCACAAATCCATGGGCCCTGATGGGATGGACCCCAGAGTGCTGCAGGAGCTGGTAGATGTTATTGCCAAGCCGCTCTCCATCATCTTCAAAAGGTCCTGGAGAACAGGGGAGGTGCCAGAAGACTGGAAGAAAGCCAATGTCACACCAGTCTTCAAAAAAGGCAAGGAGGACCCAGGAAACTACAAGCCAGTGAGTGTCACCTCCATCCCCAGAAAAGCCATGGAGCAGCTCATCCTGGCTGTTGTCTCCAAACATGTGAAGGACAAGAAGGTGCTGAGGAGTAGTCAGCATGGGTTCACCAAGGGGAAATCATGCTTGACTAAACTCATAACCTTCTATGATGGAATGACCGGCTGGGTAGATGAGGGGAGAGCGGTGGATGTCGTCTATCTGGACTTCAGCAAGGATTTTGACTCTGTCCGTCACAGTGTCCTCCTGGGCAAGTTTCATCAGTGTGGGATAGATGAGTGGACGCTGAGGTGGATTAACAACTGGTTGGATGGCAGAGCCCAGAGGGTGGTGATCAGTGATGCAGATTGGAGGCTTGTAGTTAGCAGTGTGCCCCAGGTGTTAGACCTCAGCCCACTCCTGTTCAATTTATTCATCAGTGACCTGGATGAAGGCCCAGAGTGCTCCCTCAGCAAGTTTGTAGATGATACGAAGCTGGGAGGAGCAGCTGATACCCCAGAGGGCTGCGCTGCCATCCAGAGGGACCTGGACAGACTGGACAACTGGGCAGTGAGAAACCTCATGAAATTCAACAAGGCCAAGTGCAAGGTCCTGCACTTAGGGAGGAATAACGCCAGACACCAGTACAGGCTGGGGACCGACCTGCTGGAGAGCAGCTCTGCAGAGAAGGACCTGGGCGTCATGGTGGACGACAGGTTGACCATGAAGCAGCAGTGTGCCCTCGTGGCCAAGAAGGCCAATGGGATCCTGGGCTGCATTAAGAGGAGCGTCTCCAGCAGGTCGAGGGAGGGGATCCTGCCCCTCTACTCAGCCCTGCTGAGGCCACATCTGGAGCACTGTGTCCAGTTCTGGGCCCCGCAGTACAAGAGGGATGTGGAGCTGCTGGAGAGAGTCCAGCGCAGGGCCACGAGGATGATCAGGGGCCTGGAACATCTGCCCTATGAGGAGAGGCTGAGGGAGCTGGGCCTGTTCAGTCTGGAGAAGAGAAGGCTGAGAGGGGACCTGATCAGTGTCTATAAGTACCTCAAGGGAAGGAGTGAAGAGGATGGGGCTGGCCTCTTTTCAGTGGTGGCCACCGACAGAACTAGAGGTAATGGCCACAACAAAAGTTCCACAGGAACTTAAGGAAAAAATTCTTAACTGTGAGGGTGACAGAGCACTGGACCAGGCTGCCCAGAGAGGTTGTGGAGTCTCCTTCTCTGGAGATCTTCAAAACCCGCTTGGACGCAATCCTGTGCCACGTGCTTTATGTGACCCTCCATGTGCTGGGAGGTTGGACTAGATGAACTCTANTTCATCACAACTTGCATTTTAACATTTTAAATATAACTAAGAGCATTTTGGAGCTCTGCTTCTCTGGAAGTATGCTCTGGGAATGTTTGTGATGAGACGAGAAGAGATGTTTAAAATAGATTTTCATGACTGACACCAAAAGGTGTTTTGGAATCAGATTTCTTTCTTTTGCCATTTTTTTCTTACCAAACTTCATGATACTAATACAGTTGCAACAGACCTTAGCTCATGTCAGGTAATAATATGTGGAGGATTGCTTCTACAAAAGAGAAACCATGTACCTTACTATGTCAGCATTTTATGGACTCACTTTTTACAGTCAATCTATGGTAATTTAAACGTAGGAGGAGTGTTACCCACCCTACCTGAAATTCCACTCCCTCACTCCCTGAAATATTTTTGTTGTTGCAGAAAGTGTTGGTTTTGGTTTTGCCTTCTCTTTTTTTTTTTTTTTTTTTTTCCCTTCCAGCTAACACTCAAAATATACCCAAACACAAACTCAGAATACACAAATCCAATAATAATAAAAATCAAAATCTTTCTTCCAGGCAGAATAGATCAAGTCCAATCAGCTTTCTTACTGGTAGCATCTTTGCAGAATTCTTTGTTAATCATTTATTTTTTGTTCCATATATATTTCCATGAAGAGTTCTTAACATGATGAAAATCCTATTTCTTGAACTACAATCAAATCTTGCTATGGCCAGTTTCTAGGTCTTCATAACTTAAAATATTACATCTCTTCTCAAGCTGACTTCAATATAAGGAGGGTTACTAAACTAACCCAATTAAATGGAGCAAATCTCCAAGTTGAGATGACGGCTGGTGCTGTCTGTGAGAGCCGGGATCAGGAATGATGGATTGCAGGCCACGGTACTGATAATTCATCTAAGAGAGAGCAAGAGCCCACCCTAGATTAGCTTGAATTGGCTACATAAAGGTTTTACGATGCAAATTGGAGATACCAGACATCGGAACAACACACAGAATATATTACATTCTTCTGTCTAGTACTCACTGGAAGACTCTTGACTATGATATTCCATCCTCGTTAATAAGCCCTGTGTTGTACACCTTGGTCTGATATGAAGCTGCCATGCCTTGTCACCAATTACAGGCTCTGAAAAGACCCATCTCATTATAGTACTTAAATTGCTTGTTCCTGGAGGTGATACTTGGTATGGCACTTCCTCCTCTTGCCAATAGGAAAATCACCCTTGAAGTGAGGAGATGTCAGTCACACAGCACAAAGAGAAAGCAAAAAAGATATTTTTAAAAATGCTGTCTGGAATATTAATCACGCTGCTACAGACGGTGAGAGAAAATCAGGCATATATAAACTGAAACAAGGGAAAAGAGATTTCTGAGTCTAAGCAAACCAGAGAGCCCCTTCACAGACTCAGGGCTCGATTAAGGCCCTGACAGTGAGGCACCAGCCAGACCGTGAATCTAGCTCTGACCTGGGGACAAGTGGAGCAGGTCAAAAACACAATCTCTCCACTCCTCCTGCACACACCAGAACTTGTAAAAAATGTAGCCTTCTCTCCTTCAGATGTTGCACTTGCACATACTCATTTGTGTCACTAATTGCAAAGTCAATGTCAGTCAGTACCAGCTAGGAGTGCGTTCAAAAGGCTGCAGTGACACATGGCAAGTCACAGAAGATGATCTTCTTTCTCATTACATTAATACCTCTCCTTTATTAATTTGATCTCCCAAATGACATTCATAAACCAAAATTTTGACATGTTTTGTGAATATACAGGCTTTGGGTTTATTTAAGTTAACATATGACAGTTTTATATTATTGTTATTGCTTCCCCTGTTTACAGAGGGGCTTAATTTGACAGCCCAGAGTTGCAAGGTATGACTTTCACAGACCACATATGATCTCCCAGATAGTATAAGGCACATGAACAGCCTCTAAGAAGGCACCAAAGTTTGCAAAGTTCATGGAAAGTATAGCTCAGAAGAGCACATTTTGCTTTCCATAAGGTAAAAACACAAGGATGGTTAACATGACAGAGAGAGATGTTTAAGCAGCTTTCTTTTAAAGCTAGTATGGTAAAATATTTAAGTTTTTAAGAAAAGAGAACTCCGTATTTATTTTTGGCTACAATCTGTCCTGGTGGCAGTTCAGTTTAGAGCTCGAATAGGGAAAAGAATTTTTCTCTGCGTGCCATCCTTCCTCCACTTTGAAAGCTACAGTATCCACTCCCAAGCAGAGAACACCTCTTTGTGCAATTTTTCAGACATTATTTAAATATTACAAGAGACAAGAAATGGAAGGAGCTATCAGCATCAATTCAAACAAACAACAAACATGTCCTAAAGTCTTTGATTATTTTTCTCACACACATTTATGGGAAAAGCAAGAGAAAACAATAAAGCGCTCCCAAAAGGACAAAAAAAGGAAAAAAATCGGTTACAGAAAATTAACAGTCTGATAGCAATATAAATCAGTATCTCTAGCTGCAGTTTCAAAATCATAATGTTGAGAACAGGACATACAAGTACATCCCCTGGAAAAAAAATGTGCACAGCATTATCTCAAAAATTTTGTATCAAAGGTGACTTTCATCATGATGCCTAAGTCCTTTTGGATCTAAAGGCTTTTCTCCTTTGGAACCCCGGATATTTTACCAAAATATTTCCAGACAAGCCAAAACTTCATCTTAAATTTACAGGGTAAGAGGCAAATAGCATTGCTTCACAGCATAGCCGCAAAGAACAAAAAAACACCACTGCCCATAGCTAGCAGTCTGAGAACTGCATTTAGTGTAAAGTATGGTATTTTCATAAATACCTCATTAGACAGCCAGCAACCCTATACAATTATTTTGTAAAATAAGCTTTCAGATAATTCACAGATTACTGGAAGGTACATATTACACATATACCAGTATGGCATTTTAATTCATTTCCAAAGAAATATAGCAAGCTCTTCTCCCCTAGCCATCTGCCCCTCTGCTTCTTATACTGCTGAGGAAATTTCAGAGCAAGACTTCCTGGAGATGTGAAGAGGATAAAAGATTTGACACTAAAACAAGACTGAGCAAAGGGTAGGGTGCGCTGCTAAATATATTCAAAAATGTATACCTGAGATGTCCTGAATGCTTATCTTAGACTCCTGTTTGATCCAGGGTACCAAAACACTTGTTTGATCCAGGGTACCAAAACATCCACAAGACAGGGCTACAAAGCCAATTCCAACTTCTCCATGCACTAGACAAATATATATAATGTTCAGTATTCTTCTATACCAGGCATTTCTGTACATTTTTTAACATATATTTAGCAGGCTACCTGCGTGAACATATAGTAGCTGGCCTCATCAATATGCCCAGGACCGCAAACAAAAATTGAGTGGTAAAGCATCAGGAAACTGATGAGTTATTTCACTAGTCCATGTAATTTTTCCATCTATTCTTTTTCTAATAGCGACCTCAGAATCAACAAAGAAAATCTACCTCAGGATTATTGTTTTGAATCAGCAGTGTGAACTGCTGATCCACTCAGTGATGGAAGGCTAATCTAACACTGGCAGTCATGTGAACCTACAAAGCCCAGCATTTCTCTTCTGTGAAAACCGATATGATTTCAAAACCTTTTGAATCAAAAAGAAGAAGAAAAAAAGCAATAAACCCAGCACAGAGTAATTTTTTTTTTTTTTAATGAAATGACACAAGTGAGGCAGAAGCAGCACAGCTGAAACATCTTGCTTCACAACCCAAGGAATGAGTTCTGGGCTCTTGCTAGAAAAAGCAATAAACCCAGCACAGAGTAATTTTTTTTTTTTTTAATGAAATGACACAAGTGAGGCAGAAGCAGCACAGCTGAAACATCTTGCTTCACAACCCAAGGAATGAGTTCTGGGCTCTTGCTAGATTTGGATGAATAGCTGCTTGATTAAGATAAAAAGTTTTAGGTACCTGATCCCAAAGACAACCTTATGTTCTTCAGTCCTGCAGGATGCTGAGATTTCCAAGAGCACTTTCCTAAGACTTATAATTACCTGGGGTCAATAAATATTATCCTTTTTTGTTTGTTTTTGTAAGTAATGACTTCAATTGTCTTAATCCACATTACACATCTTACTGAAAGGAATGTTTAACAAAATCATTCTGAAATGAAAAAAAAATCCAAAACATTCTGTTCTGAGAACGCCAAGCCAGAACATTTCATTATCACATTTCTGCCTTTAGTGTTCTTTTATCCTAAATATAATTGTCACTGACACTTTTAAAAATGCTTCCCTTTTGGTAAAAACAACATCCTTCATCAAGAGCATAATTAGGAGAAAAAATATGACCAGCTATACTCTGACCCTTGGGTATCATTAGGCACTGTTAGAGAAGATTCAGTGGCCACAGACTGACAAATTGCTCTCTCAAAGTCTTCAAGGTATATCTTACAGTCTCAAGCTTACACTAAATTGTTTTAAGGGTTGGATTTTTAGCTAACCTAAGAATAAAGGATCCAGCAAAGCTACCATTATCTTTCCCATTAATTTCAGCTATGCTCACTAGAGCTAAGGATCCAAAATGCACAAATATTTGTTGCTACCATGGATATCACCTTAACATTAATAGAGCAATAAGATGAGTTTCTGAACACTATCACTGTTTGCTAACAGGATGGGATACTGAAACAACTCATATGGCTATTTCTCAGCAAATGAGTAGTCTTGCAAAAAGTTATAAGTACTTTAGAAGAGAACATAACACTTCCATTTTGTCTTCAGAGATAAAAAGTATAATTGGACCAAGTTTGAGATTTTTTTTTACATCTCTTAATCTTTTAAAAACTCCATTTTTTATTAGCAAACCACAATTCTTCCCAACAGCAGTTCATGAACCTATGCTCTCCTAGCACTGCAAATCCTGTCTCCCATTTTAGAAAAACGTATCCAAAGGAGATCTTTCGTCACAGCCACTCTTGCTACCATTTTAGGAGCTTCTTCATTAATCTGCACTTCTGTGCCTACAGGGAAAGAAAGTATCATAGCAGTATTTGTGCCATGTTCTGCTTTTTATTATGGCTTAGCCTTTGTTCTATAGCAGGGAGATGACTGTTTCATGGGAGAAACCAATGGTCATGGTCAAATTAAGAACCTAAAGAAGTAACATTAGAGATCAAAAAAAATCTCATAAACCAACAAAATATCCATCACGCAGACAGAATTTCATACAGTTCCAGTACAAATTGCACAAAGACAACCCCTGCCCAAGTGAAAACTGAGAATGTGACTCCGTAAGAAGAGTTTCACTGACATTGATATGGGTTTTCTTGTTCTCTCTTTCGGGGCAAAGGCTTACAGTTTCAGTCAAAGCTCAGGCATGTAACATAGGGAGATAGGTCCACAACACAAACTGGTATTCTTAAATTATAAACATTGACCATGATCATGTTGCCTTTACCCAAACTGATCATCTCCTTAGCCATCAACAAGCAGTATCAAAACCGTAGGTAGGGAGTGCTGCAGCAGACCTATTCTGGCCACTATCCCTGCTTTTCGGGGTTGGTTACTTGAACATGCTTAAAGAGGAAGCTGAAGTAGGACAAGTCACTCCAAATAAGGTGATGTTCCCAGACATGCCGTGGCCCTGAGCAATACCTTTGACCAACTCAGGAATGCTGTGATGATAGGGAAATGGAACAGAGGAGCTCAGCAAAAAAAATGGTAAGTCCAGCACTCCACTATGCATTCCCATTTAAGACCAGCATTTTCAGAGCACTATAGAGAAGCATGAAGCGTCAAGGACGGAGGGAATAAAGCGTTGGACTTCCTTCCACTAGTATCTCTCAGACAGTGGCTCTAAAAGAATGAAATACACTTTAGAGAACTTGACATCAATTTAGGTGGGCTATTGTTAAAGTTCTTCCAGTATTTCTAATATTGTTAGGCTTATAATTTCAAGTGAAACATCCCCTTTGGGCTCGAGTGGCAAATTACAGCTCCTCAACTTTGGAATCTTCCATTCTCTGGAAGCTTAAACAGCATAAGAGAAGCTGATTTTAAATCAGAAATGAACTGGAGTTTTATTTTCAGACTATGTTACCGGGATTTTTTTCCCTCTCAGTTGTATAGTTTATTATCTTCACAACTAGAAAGACTGTAAAAGCTTAAAAAACCTAAACTAGACTACTTCCAGGTGACACGTGACACAAATAAGATAGATTCCATTGTTTGACATTACTGAGGAAACAGAAAGTTCAAGAGATTCGAGAAAACATATCCTTGCCAGTAAGAACCTACCGGGAAAGATTTTCTTTTGGCATAGGCACTAGAAGTTCTTTCAAGCGGTACTGCTGATACAATATTTTCAGTGTAAGGTACAAGCTAACATAACTGTCCCTCAGTTGTCGCTTGACACCATTGTTGAAAAATTCTGATAGGGAAAAAACAAAGCAGTATGTAAACATGGCATGTCAAGGTTCGAGTTCTTCTTGATTCATCAAGTCCATGCCCTCCTGCCACACTATGGTCTTATGAAAAGCTTAGAACTAGAATGCTGCAACTCAGAAAGTTAAGGTTTCGTAACCCAGTTACTTGTAATTGGAAGGCTGTTCCAGATCTTCATTGCTCTGATAGTGAGACACCATCTGCCACCAAAATTAATTAATGATGCACTTATCACACGTATCAACATTATCTTTTAGCTTCAGGAGATCTACTTTGCCTCCTGACCTTATGCCATTCATCTCTCTGGAGACTAATCACACCCTCCTCACAGACTTCCCGCCATGCACTGGTCTCGTTCCTTCATGACGAGTTTAACTGAATTCTGCAATTCTAAGAGTTAATGACTTCTGAACTCTTTTCTGCCCACTAGAACCCTTGCTCTGAAGTCCCAAAGGCTTCCTCCCTAGCAGCCTTTCTGAAAGAGAGCTCTGAAGTCTGGCTCCTGAATCCTCAGGACATTCACAAAGTTTCCAGCTCCTCGCAGGTCCCAAGTTCTTCAGTTCCTTGCCAGCTCAGTTTGTGGAAAGTCACAGAGCCTAGCAAGCCTACGAAACATATTTTCTTTAAAAAACACCAAATGGTTTTTAATGTTTCTTATTTTTAAAGGGAATTCCATGGAATTTCAATTCTGGAAAAAAAACCACCCAAGGTTTTGCATCAATTTAGAATTAAGCTTTTCTTTTAATTGTGGATTTTGTTTGCCTGAAACTGAAAGATGGCTTTCTCTTGAACATAATAAAGGATGTTTACAGATCTTCAGTTTAAACTAAATGGTTTGCTAGACAAAAAGGTCTAAACTACATGAGGCATTTTAAAATGATTAATGAGCTATATATTCTGTGTATAGAAACCACTATGTAACTTTTATCAGAAAGAGCTAGTTTTTTTCTTCTCATAAGGTAGACAGGGATCTTTCCAATCACGTATATTTCCTTGTTCTTGTCTTGAACAGAACCATATCCTTTGTTTGGGAAGTTTCTAAAAATGTTACAAGTAAAAACACTGATATTCATTGGGAAATACAACTGTTCCTGAACTTTAGGAGAGGTAAAAATAAGGATCTGAACAATCATGAATAACTCAGCTCATGATCCTTTCTGATGTACTTCTTGTTTGTCCATAACTCCCTATAAACAAGCCAAAAACGAAGGTACAGTGTCTGTGATTATGTCTGGTTACAGAATTAACATTTTTAGGCAGTTCTGGTTCACATCAGGAAAAGAAATCCAAAGGATGCCTCATGTCCCATGCTTTAATGAGGGCTTCCTGCAAAGAGAGAAGCCTCTTGGGAACTGCTTCTTCGGGAGGTCATTGCTGCAGAATGTTTGTTAGACTGAGAGAGCCTTGCACAGAGGGGCACGGGGAGTGATGTGCCCTTGCCTCTGAGGAGCAGGAAAACCATTGAAAAAAAAAGGAAATGAATCACCGGGCATGCCTCTTCCTGTCCCATTAGAGAAATGGAATAATTACTTTTTAATTCCACAAAGGCCATGAGTCTTTGCAGAACCTTATGATTCACAAAACTGGATAAATCAAGTCAGGCAAGAGCAAGCTCCACACTGACAACTACAATGTTTAAGACTGAGCATAGGAAATCCAGCTTGGATCATCCTCACCATCCAGAGAAACAAGTCCATGACTTTTGTGCTTGTACAATTCAAGTTTGGAGCAGCTGGACACCGAGCTGCACACCAGCCATACTCGTTGGCACTCCCAAATCCAGCAGATCGCCAGCAACCAAAGGGCATCCAGACCCTGAGGGAAGCAGAAAGGGCTGCTATCTATATTGTCTACAACAAATACATCCAGCAGCACTTGCAAGCACAAGCAGATAAAAGAGCTAAAGAGACAATTCGTATGTGTGGTTAACCCCAATTAGTTTGTCTGAGGATTTCCTGCTGAAAAGCTAATGGTTTAAAATGCAGTGATACAGCAGATATGCACAGAATCTGTACCCAGGGATACAGGTTTGGCCCACAGCGACTTTGCACTTTGACAGAACTGGGTGTGTTCACACTGTGTAGAAGAGGATGATTCTAAAGATGCTTCTTATAAATACCTCAGTAACTTAGTGGGAACTGCTTTCTAAGCCTTCCTGTATATCAAAATAACACAGAAAACTCCTCTACTAAATGACGACAAACTTTAAAGCAAAATAATACATACGCATGATTCCCAGACTAATAAAACATGACGGGAAAAACAGACCCATACTACAGTATCACCTCTCAGCAAAATCCTCACCTAGCAGCACTACAGGCTGGATTTGCATGTCATTCAAGCTGCAGGAAAACCATCCTCAGGTGTCTAGGGGAGCTAGATTAGCCAGGAAAGCCAGAACTACAATTTTGTCAAGCAAACAGCTGCAACTGTGATGGTCCCTCCACCTGCCTTTCTCTGTCCGGTGCTTGCAATCAAGGGGGAAATACAGCATGGCCTTGAACGCGTCATGTATGGGCCCCTCAGCCTCCAGCACACATCTGCCCCAGCAGCTACAGGGTCTGTCTGGGAAGAGCACTTTCCTTCAAGCTTCCTCCTAATGCAACAAACAGAAGCCAAAGTATGACTTGCCCACCCAGATACTCCTGTACCTATATGCCTGTGAATATCTACAAACACTCGCTCCCAGTCCAAACAGAGCTGAAATGAGTATGCTAAAGACAAGAAACTGCGCTGGAATAGCACGTACATGTACAACCCAGAAAGCACATTTTATGTGAAAACAGCAAAGCTGACGCTGGTGTCTTGACATCTGAAATGCCTCCCCCCTCACCATTTTAAATTACTGTTGGTAGGTTTGTACCACCTGTCAGTGCTTCCTGAGATCTCTCTACTGCTACATAATTTAATCATTCCAGCTGATGTGTTAAGCAGTTAAATGTATTATTAGTTAAAAGCGGATGGCAGTTTACTTTGAAAGAGAAAATTTAGGTTTGGGTTTTTTAACTATTAGATACAGAGGAAAAAATTAAAGCAATTGTTCTGTTTTAAATAGTTACATTTCCTTATCTGCTATTTCAGGTCTATTCAGAAAGACACCTAGGCATCCATCAGCTCTTTAGCAATGCACACAGACATACTGCTGAAAACTGTGATATATACATTCTTGAATAAAGGTAAACAGAAAAATATGCAAGATCTCTGGCAACTCCACCTCTCTACTAAAGTCTTACTTGAAGCCGAGATGACAACCAGCAATGGCAAAGTGAAAAACACCTGCACAAGCCTTGCCAGATAATTAATCAAGAGCAGTAACGCAAAGAATATCCTTGCAGGAGTGGGCTTAGTAAAATAGTAGTGCTATAAAAGGGGTTTTCAGACTTGTTCTCTGAAACTATTCAATGAAGTTCTTTAAGAAAGTAACTCCAGGGGTTACATTAAAAAGTGGTGTATAGTGATTTAGTGATTTATACTAATGGGAGTCGCGTGGCTAAATCACTATGCACTGCTTTGAAAATGCACCCCTACAACCTTGCTTGGCTGATCTCCTCCAAGGCTGTGTCCGCCCTAATCCAGCTGTTTTCAATACTGTGCAGAAGATTAAAAACTATTCTAAGCTGCCGTATGATTCCTGTTGTGCTATGAAATGGCATCAGCCTATGCACTGATGCTAGCATTTATTAGAAAAAATGCACACTGGACACATTAAAAAAAAAAGATTTACCTATTGGGCAATCATATGCATTAATCATTCTATGGGATTGTCCTCCTCTCTGAGAGCCGAATCATTTCAGGGGAAATGATAATGGGTCAAATTTTTGCCGGCCATATATCTGCTTTACTCAGAAGGTTTGCCTGTGCAAAACACTCAGGAACGCTAAACAAATCCTACATCCACCCCTCATTGCGTTTGCTCACCCACTGGAAGAACTCACTTGATCTTCCAGTATAAGACAGACACTTTTCTAGAAGGAAATCATGAGGAAACACTCCATCTAGCCCAAGAGATGTTTATATATGGAAGCTATACTGGAATAACGCACACCATGTGTGACATGCAAAGTCATTCTTTCTGTTTCAAGTTACAAGCGCAGCTTTACTTGGGACTGCTGACAGGCTCTGCCTCTCTCCCCAAATCATGCAGCCTGGAGAAACACATCCACCTGGTTTCACAGAAGGGTGCTACAGCTGTGTACCTCTCGCCTATCCCCTACCTAAATTTGGGCTCTAGTTGCCTTGATTTATGCTGATTTGAAAACAGTTTACAGTAAACTGAAAAAAGAATTACTCCTATTTCATCATAAAAGTAGACTATATAAAGAATTATATGCTGCTAGGACTATTACTTTAACTATACCAACATATCTTCTTCTACAGAGAAGTCCTAAGTGCATCTCATTGTTTAAATGTGCCCCTGGAGCCAGCACATGTTTCTAGCCAGTCTGCTGTAGCCTTGAAGCATTTCTACTTACACCTTATCTCTCCTAGCCTTTGTATGATTTTCTAAAGATAAAAGTACTATGACTTAAGTTTCTACTTGACCCTAATGCTCTCCTCAAGATCCTGTTATCACCCAAAAAGCCTGGGCTCTAACACACCACCTTCACAATGCATTCTTGCTTTGAATTACCTCACTTTTGGATCTGAAGTTGCATAAAGTGGGTGTATGCTGGAGAACAGTTGTCCTTTTTCATCCTAGAACAGATTTCAAGGAAGGAAGTACTGACATGTTTCACCTAAGAGCTGTCCTTGAAAGTCAAACCAGCAAAAGGCACTCAAGTACTCCTTCCATTTACCTTTATAACACTCTGGTACCACCGCTGTAAACATGTAGACAAAACTCAGAGAGTGTAAGAGTTGTGCAGAACCTTTTCAAGCTTCTAACAGGGAGGCTGTACTGCTGTAAATAACATGTCCACGCAGTCACTGACAGCAAAGAGGATCAGGCAACAAAAGTAGAGAGGCAGCTGAAGAAACTGCAGAAGAAATTGCTTTGTCAGCAAAAGGCAATGTGAAAGCGACTGCAGTTCAGATACTGAAAGAAGTCTGATCAAGCAGATTAACTCTTCACTCTGCAAAGGAAAGAAGTCATCTATCTATCTATGCTAACCCATATCCTAAACCTCATTTGTATCTATGACAATTGTGGGACATGATAATTCTTGAGTTGCATCAATAAACCAAAACATGGTTGGGCTTTAGGCATGCTGGACCTGACAATTAGACACATTCAGCTGACAGGATATAGTAACAGGTCTGATACAGGCTTAAATTTGTAATCCATGAATGTGACACCTACCTGAGTTAAAAAAAAAAAAAAAGGCAGCCACTGCTATTTCTTCTCAACTGTCTAGTTGCTTATCCTGGCTCTGGGAAAACAAGAGCCTGTGGCAAAAGTATGACTTCAGTCCTTTAAATTAAGGTATCATTTAACAATGTAGATCGACACTACAAAAGAGAAAAAGAAAATTCCTGGGGAAACCCAACGATAACATAGATTTTGGATCCAGTTTCTGCCATTAGGTATGCAGCCCAGGTCACATCAGTACACCTGCACCAAGGTATCAGGGCAAGATCTGTGTGTTCACTAGTTCACCCTGTGTTCTGGCTTCTATTGAAGAAAACGACTGCTCAAGGGACATGACTAAGGACCCAGAAACTTGGAGAGAGAGAAAGGGCAAAAGAAAGTGAACATAGCCATGAAAACAGGCTTGACTGTAACAGTTTCTCAGCTTTCTAAGGCTTTGGTTACATGTTGACATCATGCACCAAGCTGGACAGAAAGTTCACTTTCATTACCCCTCCTAAAAGAGTTTATTTTTAGCCCTAGTCATTTAATGATCCAGTTTACAAAGAAGAGCCATAAATAGTTACATTGGCAGAGTCAAGCATGTGGGCAGGAAACAAATGGCTAGGAACAGGCTGGGAGGCAACGGCTGCGTCTCCACCGCTGCTGCTAGCGGTGCCACACCAGGCTGTCACAGCTCTGGCCCTCTGCAAACATCAAACCTTCGTCCAGCTCAGGCCTTAAACTCACCTGAGTTAACATAACCAGAATTACAGCCCATCACCTCACATTTAGGATATTCACAAAGCAGTTCAATAAGATAACCAAGATTGCCTGCATTTTCCAGAGGTTAGAAGTTCACACATTAAGAGCTGCACCAGGACTGCTGGTACATAGCAGCATGCTACCCTGTAACTGAACAGATCCCATGGAACAAGCATGGATGAAAGACTGAAAAGTGAAGAAAAGTGAGAATACACAACTATCTCACAGTAAGGACAATACGAACAAGCTGCTGACCCTTGTTTGGACTGCACTGGTATTAAATATAATTGGGTTTGATGCTGAAGAAAGAAAAAGCAATAGTCAGTATAATTCATGTCATTAATCTTTCAATGGGGTAAGAAATAAACCAATTGAAACTCTGGTTCTTACAGGATGGGCACCACAAAACAGAGGTTACTGTTTGACTAGCCCTCTGGAGTATGAGTACTTCGGACCTCTTGTACATGAACAACCTGCAGCTCTCTGCAAGGAAGACTGTTACCCGTTCCCAAGCATCCAGAGGTCTTCCCAGCCTGCCGCGTGCCGGGCAATGGAAGTGGAAAGGACACAGCAGGAGCTAAGCCCTGCAGGGCCCCCGCTGGCCTGGAGCGCTGAGATAAACACCCGTTGAATGGGGCATGGTGCAGAAGACTTTTGTTTTCACTCCTTGTTGGGGGCTGGATGGTTTTGTTAAAGAACTAATTAGCATACATGTGGAAGTACTTTATGGAAGCAGCTTAATCCTAAACAAATGTGAAAATAAGCCTGTATTGTTTCTACGGACTGATTTACATTAATTATCTTCTACTTTAAAAAAGCTCACAGACTTTTTTTAATCATTGTTTCTTTGTGGAAAAATTAAGAACAGAGCATTTCTGTACAGCACTGTACATGCAAATTTCTTGCATTTCCAGCAAGGATGCTCCTGCTCTGCAAAGGCAGGATTTGAAACCAAAATGCTACTGCCCAACTGGCTAAACTTAGGCACCTCAGTTCACATCTAGCTACCTAAATTGCTAGTTTTGTACTCAAAAAAATGATGACCTTCTGAGAATCAAACTTATTTTTAGGGGCCTAAATATGGATTTTAGTGCCTAACGTTAGCCACACTGTGTTAAAGAATTTTTGCATTGTTAACCATAGTGTTGCTCATTTGCCCACATAAAACACTTTAAGGCAGTTTGTGATCTCAAGAAAACACCAACTCACTCAAATTTGACCAGCAACAATGCAACGAATTCAGCCAGTGAATATCCACAATGTGGATAAGCATGCACAGATTTTCAATGTGTGTGCATTTAACTTCTGTTGTGTGTGTAGCCCTTTGCCAGATCCCAGTCCTTCAGACATCCTGTACAGCTAAAATGCACCCTACCTTTCTTCGAAGGAATGCACCCAGACTTTCTTGCACCCAAACTTGCATACCTGGAAGGGATGACCTAGGTCTCACCTTAATGCAGAGCCAAGGCCCAGCTGCAACACACACCTGGGCCAGGAGCTTGGAATCAGAACCAGGTGCCAGAGCTCTGCTTGCACACAACCAGGATCCACCATTCATCCTTTAAAAGGCAGGCTCCTTCCTCTTTAAAAAAAAAAAAAAAAAACAACAAAAAAAACACACACTGAAAACATACATAGCCAACATGCTTAATATGTTTAATAGCATATCCTATACCAAAAATACAGCCCTATAGTCTACTAATGAAACATTATCTCATGGACCAAATTCCAACAGATTTTTTCCTGAATAAACATCTCATTGTCCCACATTCAGGAATTTCTTGTCCAATGCTGCCTGGCAACAGCAGAATGTTTTAAATTAGTAGACTTGCTTGATCTGCCACAAAGAGGAATTAGGAGTGCTCGGAAGAGCTCCTTCTATCAGCCCCATCCTCTGAGCTGCCCTTCTCTGCATCTAGCTAGGAGGCTCAGACTAAGGCAAGGGGGGAAGAGTGCATGGATCTAAGTCTTGCTTCACTCTACTAGTGAGAAAGGAAAGAGAGCCAAGATTCCCCTCCCTCAGGTGGTTCTAACCACAAGAATATATAACTGATTCCTTTAAGTTGGAAAAAAAGCTCTTTTTGTTTCAACACCGGGGCTTGTCTCTTTTTGATTTGAAGGTCACGGGCTAAGGAGGGAGGTGTATGTCGGCAGCATGGTCTTGCAAGAAGAGAGGGAAAGCAGCTGGCCCTGAAACAGGCAGGGGAGCACGGGCTTAGCCTTGAGACCCAATACAGCCCAGCCGCTCACCTAGGCCCGCGGAGACGTCCAACAAGCACCCTCCCATCCCGCTTTCCCTGCCACCCTCATGCCACCGAGTCCCAGCAAGGTCACCTAACACAGCGCCTCTAGCACGTGGCAGTCAGAATGGCCTGGCATGGCCAGTTGCTTGCACACATCCCCGCAAAAATCTCTGTTAAAGTAAGGGATCAGTCTGGGACTTGGTGGATAAATGAAACTTTAAAATTTCTAAAGATTTTCAGGTCTTCAATCAAGCCTCAAATATTCAATCTTCAAATCAAGCCTAAAGCAAGTAGTATTTGCCTTCATCCAGATTCTTTTGCTGCAACACGAAAGCAGCAGACTTTTATAAGACAGACTCTTATTCAAAATCTAATAGCCTTCTCTTTGACACACATTTTATAGAAAGAGAGAGGTTCAGATAAAGTCAGCTGCTCCGAATCTGCGATTTCACTGTGCACAAGATTCTGCCTTCCTTGCAGAGCTGCTGTTACCCCTGTTATGAAAACAGACACAAAGCTCACACGACACAGAGAGCATGAACCAGCATTATTTTCCCTTTGGGAAGGGAATAATTCTGCAAAAGCCTTTCTTGCCCTCCCTTGGGCTACTTTGACTAAAATATCAAATCCAGTATTTTCCTGTCTCTAGCAAAACCCATTTCTTAATGGATTTTCTTTTTCATTTCATTTAAAGTACTACTGTGTTCAAACACTTCAAGCACTGAATGTAAAAATAGCTGGCAATTTCAGTAATACAGGTGATTTTATTATGCACCACATTTTTTCCCCTCATCATTTATTAATGTTTTATATAGCTCATCAAAAATGAAAGTTGAGGTCAATAATTGCTGACACATAAAAGAACAAGGAAAAGGATAAACAAGGACACTACCCAGAGGCCTTTGCACTAGGAAAAATCCCAAATTCGGTTTGCGCATCTTGAAAAACAGCAATGATTAGGAAAGCCCAAGTCCGGACAAATCATTACTCCCCGATCCTCTTCCCTCTTCCTTTTTAATAATGAGCATGCTTTCAAGCTCCATGCACACTCACATATGCTCCAGAAAGCATCTGGGGTTTTATTAGTATCCTTTTCCACTTATCAGTTTTACTCGATAGCCTTTACTTTCCTTCAATATTCAGAGTCCCATTTTCCCGTCAGCATAGATCACTAAACACAAGAGCTATTTTCCACTTGGCTCACAGATCCGCACCACGCATTATTGACATGACTGCGTTTAATAATAGTTCCTGCTGATTTTGTTGTGGAAAAACTTACTCTTCATAAACCGTCTAGCATGTGGTGCCAGTACATGTGTGTGTAATTTTTTTTATTATTTTTTAAGGGAATTGGGCCCTCGTTTAAGAAAAAGGTTTGAGCATGTGCTAAAAGCTAAACACACTAGTTCCCACCTTTATTCAGTAAAGCACTTAAGTACGTGTTGAGTCTGGCTGGCTTTAAAAGGGACTTAAGCACATGCTCAAGTGCTTGTTGATTCAGGGCCTTACAACTTGACCATCTCCGGAATGAATCTTTAGCTCAGAGCTACCTACATGTTCCTCCCTACAAGCAGGATTTAGACTTTATAGTACAAGAGATTTATGAATTTATAAGTTACCACATTTCCACTAGGCAAGCATATGTCATATTACAGAAATTCATACTAAAGACTAAACAAAACTACATTTCCAGAGCAGCCATCAGACTGCTTAATCTACACAGCTGTGTCACTGCCTAATACAAGGAGCACAAAGCTTTCCTTTCTCAGCTCATGCTTATTCCTGAAGAAGTCTAGAAAGTCATTGCCTGCATTTCAATGGCATCAGACTGGCCCAACAACAAAAAGGCCCTCACACACCTAAATACCAAAGGAATGTGCCTTTATAAAAACAAAGGCACAAAAGCCATGGTTTGCATATGTTGTGACAACTAATCATATACATTTTTGAGAAACTATATGCTCTTGTAATATACAAATAAGTTGCCCGTCACAACTTTTCAAAGACTGCATCAGCTGCTTGTAACAGCACATACCCTGCTTGAGGGAGCTGGGTGGAGGAGCAGAGAGGAAGGGAATAATGCATTTTTTTACCCTAGGAAATATGATTCTACAAGAAACCAGCAGAACAGATAGCAAAACTATCTAATAACTTTCTTTTTTAATGTGATGATTTATGTGTGCATGCCTTATCAAATTGTTTCCCTTTGATTTTTAAACTTGTTTAGTCAAAGGTAATTGCAGACACCAGATTCATTCCTTTATGGCTGGAATCCCTGAGCAAATAACATTGTGGTCTCAGACCATTCCCTGGGTACTAGGTAGGTAACAAGCAGTTTAAATCCACAGAAGGACTCCAGGTTACTCACAATTATGGCAGAATTTATTGCTTCAGGAAGCTTGCTTTGTTCTCTATAAAATATACGAAAATAAAAGGGCAGGTTGCAATTCAGTGATCCAGGAGGAAAGGTCCTCAAATAAATAAATAATTAAATAAACTCTACATTTCTGTGTTTTAACAGACATTCTTAGTCTTCTGCTTGGGCACTCCTAGGATGGAAATACAGGTGTGAGCCCAGGCATCCTCCTTCCCAATGTTCAAACACGTGGCATTATGGTCATGTAACTGCTTTGGCATTCTGTCTTGTTAGCTGGGCACGGTAGCAAGAAAACCTCACTGACCCAGAGCCAGCCAAAGAAACAGGAACACACTTGTATTTTGCTGTGTGCATGGGGATCCATACACATGTACATTTAATAAGACAGCCCTGCCACTAAACAGCTACCTAGTGAAGCATTTACATGCACTAAATTGATTAATTATTCATTTACTCCCTAACTCTTTGCTCAAAAAGACGACGTACTTTCCATTCCTATTATGTGAAGTGACCTAATTGAAAGCTGAATCTGTGTCCTGGTGCTTTCTAGGTTTAGAAACAAATCTCCCTCCCCGCTGGAAGATCAAACATCCCAATGTCAAATGCACTGCAGACATTTCCCTCGGGACTCAGAAAGGCTAATTAGGGTGAGCTTCGCCATAAAGAATACAGTTGTTAAAACAGCTTTTGTACACATTAGAGTAATGATCATTCTTTTACACACGCAGTGATTTGTTGCTGCAATTTGCAGCCATATATCTCTTAGGAACTAATTCTTGTGTTGTTATTTATTGCACGTATGATTATTAATGATACCTAGCAACGTCTGGAAGTAACTTATTTCACCTCAGGAAGTCAAGTGCTTTGGCTCAGTGTTTACAGATCTAAAGAGACATCAATTTCTGCAGCAAATCAGTTCTCCATTTTGTCTCCCCACCTCCACTTTAAAACGGTTAGAAAAAATAATAAACTCTGAACTATTATCTTTCACAGATACTGTCACACACTGGAAAATATTTAATGTCATGAAATCAGAAAGTACTTCTCCATTCTTCCATCTTATTGCAAACAGCTTTCACCAAAAAACAAATGATTTTAAGTACTCTTGATGCACAGGTTAATACCATTGTTCAATGCCTCCAAAGAGGATGGAATTTCAGAGGGAAAAGGCAGTATAAACCCAACACTGACAAAAGATTGGTGTACAGCACGGCCCAGTTCCTTCACAGTTCTAAGATCACTATTAATTTTTGTAGGGAAAACAAAAGGCGAGAATGCAGCTTTTTCACCTAAAAAAAGCTGCTGTTCTCTTTAAATGGGAGAGTTTTTATAAATGTGGAAGAGAAGCATGTAGAAAAAAAGGCAAGTCTTGCAAGAGCACATATATTTCTCAATGTCCTTGATTCCCTCTCCCAACTCTTCTCACTTTTGAGGCAAGAACAATTTACTTACGCACCAAAGATCAGTAGCTTTCAGCTGCATGATATTCTATGGATTTATTGTTGAATTTACATTGCAACCAAGATCTTCTGTCTTGATGCCTGGAGAAAAAATGAAGTATAACCAAGGCAGACGAGATGAACTCATTCTGCCTAATTTTGATCCCATTTGAACACTAAGTTTCAAAGTGTGATGAGAACACTGACTTCACAGGCTACGTGCTCCACTTAGAAGAGGTTGTGAAAAATTAATGGGTACTCGGAAGAATTCTAATAAAACACAAAACAGTGGGGCAGCCCCACTGGCATTTGTCCACAACCACCCTGGGTCTCGTCCTCTTTGGGCAAGCCATTCCTGGGTGGCTTTCGAGGAAGTTTCTGACATCTAGCCTGGGCTCTAACCATGAACTTAAACTTACTGAAGGTAAACAAGAAAACATGATGGTGTTGGATTTTTTTCAAAGCAAACAAAAAGCCTGTGAAATTTACAAAACCTCAGACAAGATGCACATCTTCCTAACAAGTAGGTATTCAGAGTAGAGTTGAGATAGCATATCCTGCTGTTTAATATTCTTCAGTATACTGGTACATGACTATTGGTCGTGTTACTGGCTAAAACATATAGCATTATATCATTGACTTAAAAATGACTCCAAATGTTAAGTGAAATTTTCACAACCAATATGAAACAGCAATATTACAACAAAAGAAAAATAAACATCTTGTGTCCAGAAGAGGATTACAACTTTCAGGGCTATATTAATCTCATTTATGTATGAATATGGTAATCTAAATACAGAATTTTCTACTTGGCATTTTATATAATTTCTTCCCAGTTAAAAAAAAACAGCTTCCTTTCTTCTTTTTCATAAGGTTGAGAGCATATGAATAATTTGACCTCAAATGCTCTATGGCTATTTAATGTACTAAAATAACTAAAAATACAGTATTATTGATTGTTTTTCATTTGCACTATAAATATTGAGAGCCTGCTCTTACCTCAGTTATATTACTCTGACTTGAAAGTAATGTGACCACAGACCAGTCTACTGAGAACATAAGTTGGTCAAGAGTGTAAGATGATATAAATCTGTGAGTATTTGCATTATTTTTGAATCAAAATAGGAGTTCAGTTGGATAATATTTAGGGCCTTATTTTGTGTGCTTAAGGGTTTGTAAGGATTTGTAAGAACAGTGAAAGTCAGCTCACAGAGATATATTCACATAAACGTGCGTGCTGGCAGCATCACAGGAACTCACATATATTTATGCTTGTATCATATGTTGCTACAAATTACTAAACCAACCCATCCTCCTGTTCTGAAAAAAAAGGTGCCCAGGCAGGAGCACAAGCACGTGATCAATTATGCAGGGAGCAGTGAATGAGAACCCTGGAAGCAGCAGACTTAGCAAATAGCATGTTAAGAATTCATGGGGTGATAATTTTTTTCCATAACGCATCACAGTTGAACAATTTTCAGTAGCAAATTAGAATAAAATGTGAAATCTCTTCATAGATACATCTGAAGCAGAAAATGGAACAGATTTGTCAAAGCATTTTTTTTCAAATTGTTTATCTGCTTAATGGTTTACTAATTTTGGTGTTATTTGAGGATCACATGATGAAAATTACCCAGAATTGTAGAGATTTATCCTAATAGTATCTTAGTATTTCCGCACACAAACACTCTGCTTGGGCACACAGCTACAGTGAAGAGGTGCACCCTGCCTTTGGGGCACAAGGGGGAAGGAAACACGATGTCTGCACCCATGCTGCTGCGAAAAGGTCTAAAGCCCACAAGTACCTACAACAACAAGAGAAAGGAGGATAAAAATCATAACTGATGAATATGGTGTCAGGAAATCATGACACTTGCTGGAATTTTCCACAGTTTGAAGGGATCGTTTTTGACAAGAAGTAATGCCATAGGGGAGACAAACCCACCTTGCTCCCCTCACAGTACAACATAACCTTTCACAATCCCTCACACTTCGACAATATACCATGTCAGAATATACCAATATACCATTGTCAGAATTATGTAGGAAAACAGGACTTTGGATCTTGTGTCCTTACATCCACACAGGAGATGAGAGTGGCATATAACTTACAGTTTATTTGTTTTCAGGCAAAAGTGTGACAATGTTCCCATACCAATAAAGCATATCATTCCCCAAAGGCTCTCAAAATATTTGGGGCTGTGTAACAACACAGAATACTGCAGGGATAGGAACGAATCTTCAGGAGTGAGTGTCCCAGGATGCAAGAGCAGACAAGGCTCAAAGGAAAGCAATGAATCTGCACATCTAAGGAGCACGATTGCAACATCAGATGAAACAAGTAGCAGGACTGAAAAGGCTGCAGGAGTCTGCAAGCAGATGTCAGAAAGCATACAAGGAGATGTCAAGAAAAGCATAACAAGTGCTGGTTGCAGAAATTAGGGTGCTAAATATATGCATGATGAGCACATCAGGCTAGGGCTTGCAATCGTGGGAGAGGTTTTGCAAGCAATGCTGGGAAAAAAAGAAAGAAAAACAACAAAAATCCCTCTCACCACCAACAAAAAGATCCAGTGAATGTCTGCAGATAATCTTGAAGCTGGAATGTAAACAGAGGTACTGGTCAAATAAAACAGTGCCTAGAATATGCCTCTGGATTACCTCCATCCTTGCCGGTTTACTAGCATTGGGCCAACTGTACTGCTCTTGTAAGATGAAATGGGTAGCAGCTTCTAAGAGAACACACTGTAGAAGCTGAGGATAATCCCATGGTGAAGAATGGCCTAGAGAAATGCTTCCCTGAAAGCGTGAGCAGGAAAAAGGGTTTTAGTAGTGCTTACGGACAATGCACAACCATGGCAAGATGACATGGAAGGGCATTTACATGGTAGCAAGTCATGACAATGAAAGGCCTGAAGATAAAGCCCAGGGCAGTATGAGAAAACCTGTTTAATTCAGATTAGAATAATACTAGCAGATTATGAAATACGGGCATGGAGGTTTGTCTGAAATCAAAAAGCCCAAGAAGGAAGTCACCTCAGCAAGTCACATAATTCTCTAGGCAAGCAGAGACACTTTCAGAGGCAGAAACCCTAATTCTGTGTGAGAGGACGGACGTTTGTGCTTGAAAGGGGAGCTGGATGAATGACTATGGAACCGTGGTACTATTTCATTTTCTCTACTTTGCACCTTTAAAATAGCTAAAACACTGTTCTGCACTATGACAGATGAATAAACATCAAAGAATAAACACCAATGAATCCTGCTAAAGGAGACACATATCATCTCATGGTGACTTTCTTCGTTGGTCCCTATATGAGTTTGTATTAATCAAACACCCCATGAAGCCTAGGGTTGTTCTTTGAATAAATCACAGTATCACAGGATGGTTGAGGCTGGAAGGGGCCTTTAGAGATCAACTAGTCCAACCCCCTGCTCCAACAGGGACACCTAGAGCACAGGGCACAGGGTGGCATCGAGGCGAGTTTGGAAGATCTCCAGAGAAGGAGAGTCCACAACCTCTCTGGGCAGCCTGTTCCAGGGCTCTGTCACCCTCACAGGAAACAAATTTTTCCTCACATGGAGGTGAAACTTCCTGTATTTCAACTTGCACCCATTACTTGCATGCTTGTCCTGTCACTGGCCATCATGGAGAAGAGTTTGGCCTCATCTTCCCTACATTCACCCCTAAAGTACTTGCACATGTTGATCAGATCTCCTCTCAATCTTCTCTTCTCTAGGCTAAAGAGGCCCAGCTCACTTAGTCATTCTTCATACGATAGATGCTCCAGTCCCTTAATCATCTTCGTGGCTCGTAAAACACAGTGAAATCAATATAACTTGTCACAGCTCATACAGCTTCGGGGGAGGCTTACCCAAAGTGCACTGAGAAATACTCTTAGCATCTCTCCATTTTTATCATCATTTCCCTAACTCTTTACCTTTCTTTCTCTTCCTTTCAGCTCCTTATGGCTAGCAAAATGATGCTACTATTTTTCTACTCTTCAGCATTTCCATCTAACTCTTATTTCTCTCTCCTCAGTAAGAATACCTGCCATGCTCTCACCAATTCTCTTATAAAATGGTATTTTGTCATACATATCATAAAAATCAACCCATTTCTCCTAGTTTTCTCTCCATAGGTTCTATCTCAAGCCCTGATAGCACATAGAGCTAAGATGGACATAGCCAACTGAAGATAATAGCTGCTTTTTTTTTTTTTTTAATTATATACATAAATCTCAATGGGCTATGTTAAAAACAGGCTTGAGATTAACCTAGTATTTTGTATCATGCCCTGATTTATCTCCTATTTCTGACAATTACAGGAAAATAACTTTTATAAAGAAGTTATTTATTCATAAATACCTATTTTTCCCCTATTTCAGCTGAGAGTCAGTAATGGATCATTTCTACACAACTTTAAGAGTTCTGCTTAAGAGAGGGAGAAGGAAGGAGAAAGGGGAGAGGAAATTTCAGGTTTCCTCAAAGCTCTTAATACTCTTTCTTAAACCACTTCATATCTCCCACCTAAGCTTCATATTTTTACCCAAGCACACTTCCCAACACAACGGATCCCTCTCTGAAAGACCCTCATCTCCCATGTCCACAGTTACGAAGACTGTCCTCCTTGTGACCCTGTCCCACTCAGGGAAGATGCTTGGTTCAGAGCTTCTGTGGGCATAGGTTATTCGGCCTCTCTGTGGAGGCTCTAAAATGAAGCAGAGTGAACAAATGGCTGCAATCCAGGAGCTCCTGAGCTGGAAACCCACTGAAATTTCAGAAGTGGAAAGAAAATGAGCAAATCTGTAGAGTGCTTTGGAAGCAATGTCATCACAGTATCTGTAGCAGCCATTAATTATGGAAGATCCTGGATCTCCATCAACATCAGGCTGTACATTCTGTCCTTTGCTCACAGATAGAAAATTGAAAAGAGAAGACAAGAATAAAAGCGCTGCTCAGGAGCCAAGAGGGTCAGCAGCTGTAATGGTGTGAAATACGCACTTGCCTTCCCCAGCTCCCCGCTCTGTGCTACCGGTACCGTGTGAGGGAGTGAGGGGGAAAGAGCATGTCCTGTCTCTCTGAGCTCCCATGCTGGCGCTGGCCAGGATCTCATCCTTAGAAAATCTGTCTGATGCAGAAAGCTTTCAGTTTCAGATTTTCCACTTAATTTGGAGTGACTCATCTTTGTTTGTTTATGGCCACTGATGTGTGCTTGGCTAATAGAAAGCTGATGTGTCCTGTCCAAGAACAAAGCTCATGCTTCACTTGAAAACTGCCATATAATGGTAAGTCTCAGCATGCAGGTTCTGCTTAACTAGCGTATTTGGCACCGCAGTCACCACATGGAAACATTGATTCCCACTCATCCATATAATGCAGTGCACCACTATATAAGCTATCCATAAAATAGGCACGGACTTCTTGGTCTGCAATGCATACCCCAGGTAGGTATTTCACTGCTCTGTAAAAAATACAAGTATGATACATAAATATGGATAGCCTCTGCTCAGAGACAGTATTTCAGCTTGAAACAGGGGTATACATTAAGATAAGAGCATATATAGTGCTATATAATGAAGCTTTCTTGCAATGAGCAACAATTATGGAACTGATCCAGCAAACTTTTATTATCACCAGGTACTTCACATTCCTGTACTTAGTCCTACTTAAGTCGCAGATGACTGTGAGGAAGCTCAGATGAATCCAAGTGGGGCCCATTCTGGTGAGCAAGGAAAACGGATTCATTTCAAACTGACACGAGTTACAGAACATCAACAGTGACTGCAGCTCAATGAGAATTTGTTAAATACCAGGTAGATTTGTGTCTTTATGTCTAAAATAGAATATATCAAAGATAATACACATTGCATCAATTTAAGTCCTCCAACTTTTGGGTGAGATTACTATCTAGATGTATATGTCATTCTACAAGCTTATGGGAGATAAAGTTCCTTGAGACCTGATTGGAAGCCTTAGGTCGAGGAAACACATGGATGAAGCCGGTACTCTTGCTGCTACCTCCACAAATAGAGCACATCATATTAAAGGGAATATATAATACATAATAAAAGGGCATCGGAGAGATCTGTCTCTCTCTCATGCGCCAAATTGACCACGCTTCCCTTACAAGGAAAGCTACTCTTGCTGCTGACACACACACAAGCAATTAATTTCTCCAACTGCAACAACAGAAGAAATAGACAGGGAGAAGAGGTTTAGATGAGTGATAAAACTTAAGCACCATCTTATTTGTATCATCCAGCTAAGCAATATGGAGCCTCCTTTCTATCAGGTATTTTCTCTAACTACTAGAACCAAAGTAGGTCTGAAGTCACAATCAGGGAAACCCAGAAGAAAGCAGAGTGATTAAAAAATCCTCAAATTATTGAACTTGGAGATAGCAAGAAAAAGCAAGTTGAAGGCGACTCTGCATTGCTTGCAGGAAAAAATCCTTTCATCACTTTGGTGTGAGTTATGCAAACTTATATTCCCCAAGACATAGCAAATAACATAAAATAATACAAATGCCTGCAAGGGAGCCTATGTTCAGTTTCCTTACACACCAATTTTGATTTGGTTGTTGTGACTTCAGTGAGACTTCAGCGAGTAAAGACTTTCACAATTAGGTCCTCTCTATGGCAGGGTCTGTCTTCTTCTGTCAGCTTACTTTCCAGGGTCTATTAAACTTCACAGATTGACAAAAGCTGCCAAGCAATTGTATGGATGTAAGAGTCGGTCTGTATTTCCCTTCTCTCCATACAGACTTCAAAAAATGGATCCAGAAAAACATAATATATCATCAAAAACAATATGATCAAATAATTAGAATTTGAGGGAAAAAATCTCAATAAAGAGAGAACAAAAATAATAAAATCCAAACTGTTTTTTATTAAGAAATGACACTATTTCTAGAAGATTAGTACATGCTGGCAAAAGGAAAAATGAGCCTAGTTAATGATGCAATGCTTGGAATCAGAGAGCATTAAGTCTAATACTGAATTAAACACACAAAGAATTGCTACAAAAAATGAGAAGCTCTGAAACAAATCGAACAGTCTGAAACTCCATCTTTCTAGCCAGAGAATGGTTAGAGGTCTCAAAAGATCTAAAATAAATTCCAACAAGCTATAAAAACAAGTGAATGGAAAACACATGCAAAATAATGGAGTCTCAAAGCACCAAAGAACTCCAGTCCAATATAGATAGATTACATGGACATATATACGTTACATTCTGCTCGGATGAGTTCTGAACACTTCCATACAGAAAGCTTTCTTTTTTCTTTCTTTTCTTTTTCAAGGAACAATGCAGAATGAAGGTATATGTTATACATCTGGTAAGGAACCACTCTTGCTGACCACTTCATTTGACCTTCCACCTCATAACTGAAACCATCATGGAGAAGACGATGCTTCTTTTTGCGTTCTACGCTTGCTCTGCTCTTCCCACTCCATGTCTTTAATATACTAGCACAGGGATTGTATCATAAGCTGGCTCCTGGCAAGGAAGGTTATTCTGCACTTTATTATTCTGGTAGTTTAGCGATCATGACAGACAATGAGGTTTGGCTCTAGTTTTGTTATGTCATAACTCACAGTTATCGAAAATTCTGTCACTACAATAATTAAGGTGAATACCAGCAAGTCACAGCATTAGGAATCTTTTGAGTTCTAACCAACACCCTTTTGCTATCGTAAGAGGTGGCAAAATTCAAGAGTTGGTCCAGAGAAAATGGGTGAGACTCCACTGTAAATGTTCCATTACCTACAGAGTTCTTACACATATCCACTTGATGGAGAGCTACGAGCCATGCAGCTTTTCTCCCATGGCCACTCACAGAATGCCTCAAGCCTGAGTCAGGAGGAAAGCATTTAAGGATCAGAGAGCAGTTTGCATTTTGTGCTAGCTCGCATGCCGAGATTGCCAGGAAGGGTGTCACATTTTATGAAGATGGTTTTGTGATGTCTGTACTTGTCTGCTAAGAAAGGGACCGAACCTACTGACCCTTGTCAAAAGTATTAAGCCACCAAGTGGTATCAGATTTCACTTAGTTTCAGCATGAGTCAGTTCTTAAAAGAAAGACAACTTAAAGCACCCAGTTCCCCAGCTCAAAATTTACTCCCCCTAACTATGCTCATTGAACATTGTTCAATACTGACAAAGAGGGATTACTTATTTATTTCATTAGCTTCCCTCTGACTTCTGGAGCATTTTCCAATAGCACATAGGCCTGACATTTCAGATTTCTAAAGCTGTCCCCTCTCCATGTGCACAGAAGAGTGATATTCATACGAACCTGTATCTTCATGCCAAAGCCATTAGCAGAAGTTGGTCATAAATCATGTCATGTTGTCTGCAACCTAGTCAGATTATGACAGGAGACAGGTTCGGAAATCATAGGTTCATATTAGAAACCTTTAAAAACTCATTAGCTTTTGATAATTATCCCAATATCCAACTCAGTAAAAATAATGGAGCTCATTTCTGCATAAGAAATGACTGTGAATTATGTTCAAAAAAAGCTTTGCCTAAAAAAAAAGTTCTAAATATGAAAGTTTTGGGCTGATACGGAAAAAAAAGACCACTTTCCTTCCTGTCCATAAAGAGTGAAGTCAATTCATTCTGTAATAGATATGGAAAAATGACAACAATATTAATTCATTGCTCTGCAATGGGACACTGCCTTTTCTAGGCCATCTCTCTTACCGAATGCTTTACTTCCCTATGCTCAGTTCTGAAAATATTGCATTTCTCTGAGACACATTTATTCAGAAACTTTAGCTTTTTTCACTCAAGGAAGAAAAGATTTTGGGGAGGCCTGTGATCCTTATGAAGACCAAACTCTGTAAATGCATCTTCGTACTCACTCTTCTATGACCAGGGCCATTAGTGGTATCTCCAGCTCTTCTGAAGTTGTTAAGCACTACTCAGGTCCAAGTAGTTATTTTATTTTGAAGTGGATCAGGATCCAGCCCACCTATTTGAATTTGTGTCGCACGAATAAGTGACTCAAAGACACCTTGTCTTGCTGCAGACCAACCAGAGGAAGCAGCTTTCCTTTAGCTTATATCTTTGTGCTTTGAAAGTCCTGGATGGGATGGCAGGGAATAATAGAGTTTAAGAGTAGCATTTATAGATCAATTTATAGATCTTTTTACTTTTCATCCCACTGTAGGTTGCATCTGGAGCAAAACTTCCTTTAACCTCATCCCTAACAGATTTTAGCCAATTCTGGCCCAGTCTAGTTCTAGACTTACTTTTAGTAACCAAATCATTTAATGCCATGATAGTTAGGAACAAAAATATTTTTCCATATTTATTATCACACTAGATCCTAGTATGACAGGGCAATGGCTAATAGTATTCTTCTAAAACTAAGCCTCACAAGAAAACAACCAATCTTTAAAAAACACAGGCATCAATTTAAAATGTCCAAAAAAGATCACATTATTCACAGCCTTTTACTGTGTCTCACTTCTCATCACACTTCCTTTCCCCCAAGAATCAACTTCACCAGGTTTCCAGCATGTTACACTTGTCCATGGATCAGAAATCATCTGTGCCTGCTGCAGAAAGCTAACATAAGAGGGTTGCATTTTTAGGCTAAGTTCTTCACTGAGATTTCTAGTGTAAAACAAATACCAATAATAAAATTAATTCTCATTAAATTGATTTCATTGACCTCTCCTAACAAGACCTTCAGAGCTAAAAGGGAGATCACGACCTAAGAGAGCAAGTAGGTAACCATGGTTCTGAGGGACACATTCACCTACATGGATTAAGATGTGGAAACATAAAAGAGTTTACCTAGCAATGTTTACAACACAGTTTTGCAGGGTTTGTCCCCAAAAGAATCAGTAGATGCTATACTGGCAGTACACTGAGCAATCTTATTTTAGAGCTTACTAAAATGCCACTTACGTTTAAAGAAAAATTCACTGAAGATATTAGCTTAAAAAATTAAACCTCCAAACATAATTCTGGCATTTGAAAAAAAAAATCAAGTTATGTTCTTGTAGTGACTCACACCACTACTTGCAATAAACAAGACAGAATCAGAGCACAAGTGGCATTTTTGTTTGTTTTTCTATCAGAAGAACAAGAATCTTTCTGTGTTCTTTCGTTATATACCAACTCCAGGAGCTCTTCTGGTATGAGATGCGAGCCTTGCAAAGTTATATGAATGTTTCTGCTTTCATGAGGCAAATGCAACTCCCAATTACTTCCGTGCTCAAAAGTGGTGAGTGACCAGTCTGAGCCATTTCTATGAGGCACCTGATTCTCAAAGAGGGAAAAAGTAAGATTTGCTGAAATTTGGTCCCATAACATCTCTTGCTGTCTGTCTCCATCACGGAATAACTAGTCACCCTTCAGAAAAACATGGTAAAGGGGTAAGACAGAACAGCATCATCACCTCTATTAGCAACCTGAAACATTGAAGCATAAGGACAGCCTAAGTGTGTAACTGTACTGCAAAGAGTGTTTTGTTAATTAGGAAAAAAATAAAAGGAGAAAAAAAAGTCTAAAGAGTCTTTTCTTGCCTTGTAGTTCTTGCCAAACACTTGTAGTGAAGTGTTTTTCATATATAAAGGTGCTTTGGAGCAATGCTAACACTAATAATTCATTTTGAGGAGAAAATTCTGTTTCCCCTCATTTTCCTCTCTCTGTTCCATGCATTTCATCCCTCAGGCTCCTGAAAACTTCTGTGTTGGAGCACTTGCAGCAGGCCCAGTGGAGCTGTACAGATGCTGCTGTCTCAGCAGGATAGCTACTCCTCACTGAGGGACAGTCAATTATTTGCAGCCAGATTGAAACAGAAGAATAAATATTACATACTGATGGATATTTGTCAGAAGAGATAGAGTACTATGAACAGGTCTGGTCAGACATGATACGTTCAGCCTATCTATGTGTTCCGTGCTAAAGGGAATAGAACGTTCCAGCTGCTCCCCTGGCAAAGTTGAAGGTTTGTCTCGTAAATTTAAATTATAGATGACATAATGGGGGAATGGAAGCAGATTGCACCTATTGAGGAGAAGAAGTCAGTGAAAAACTCGCACTTACAAGGAAAAATGAAAGAGAAAGGTTCTGATGTGCCAAAGAATATCTTCCTTTTGACATGATATTTAGCCTCTCCAACTCAACACTTTGTAAAGCCAGTTGTTTCTTTTCATTTCCCTCCACCTCTATCTAGAGAAAGGAACATTTTTGCAAAGCTCACAGAGAGCGTTAGGTTGCAAATATAACAAGAAGCTTGCCAGTGCCTGGGAGTCCAAACTGGCAGCATTTTCTGTCCTGTCAGCATTTAAGTATTATTGTAGTGTTATCTCATGGCATAAAAAAATAACAAGGAAGAAGTTGTGCCAGAAAGTTAATGTGTGATTGAAAGCACACATGGAATATCCATAGGTATATCTAGGTTCTTGGCCAAAACATCATTTTAATATGAACCATTCAATGCAGCTTCCACTCAGTCATGAGAAACTCCACTCTTTAATTTAAACCAATAAGATACAGAGCACTGGCAGGTTTCCTGCATCTGATAGTGATGAGGGATAATAAGGAAATTGTTTGATAAGCTGCACACCTTTGGAATGATTTGACAGCCCTGTAGATGAGGCGCTCACAAGTCTTTTTTTTTTTTTCTTTTTTTTTCCTCTATACACTGAACTTGTCATTTTTTATAAAATGCATAGAATAATGCAACAGATTATCTACATGTCTAGATGCTAGAGCAAAGTCTTATAAATAGAGACAGAGAAAAGGGCAGATCAAGACAATGAGAACACTACTCAAAAGAGTAAAGTGACCTCTATCCTTTTTTGGAGCCAGTGAAAATGATGAATATATCTGAAGATCAATAGAGAAAACCAGTGAAGACCTGTTATGCACTGTATCACTCTACATTCTTAAACCAAATCAGTGAATATTTGAAATTATATCAAGCTTGACAAGCTAGTGAAAATAAAATCTGAAGTTAAAAAAAAGGAAGAATGAATGTGCCATACACTAAATTCAAATCCATATAACTGTCTTACCATAAGAATATATAAGGTGTGATGGGTAGAAAACAGTTACAACTGTTAAGTAAAAACAATTCTTTGAATAATCCAATGTAAATTCAGCCAGCTGCACTGTGACAAGCACCAACCAGCTCTCAAGTGAAGGTCGAAATAATTTTGAGTAATTTCTAGTCAGTCACTCTTCAGCCTGCTTTGATCTTTAGCATCTTGCCTATACTGTGCAGTTTACGAGCACCTGCTCCACAGCAGTACCATAGTACCCGAGAGCAAAAAACAGGCCTGAGAACCTAGGGCCAGGAATATTAAACACAGAAACATCTGCTGAAAACTAATCCATCTGAAACAGAGCTGAGTGTTCATTGGAATCAAATTCTTATNAGGTGTGATGGGTAGAAAACAGTTACAACTGTTAAGTAAAAACAATTCTTTGAATAATCCAATGTAAATTCAGCCAGCTGCACTGTGACAAGCACCAACCAGCTCTCAAGTGAAGGTCGAAATAATTTTGAGTAATTTCTAGTCAGTCACTCTTCAGCCTGCTTTGATCTTTAGCATCTTGCCTATACTGTGCAGTTTATGAGCACCTGCTCCACAGCAGTACCATAGTACCCGAGAGCAAAAAACAGGCCTGAGAACCTAGGGCCAGGAATATTAAACACAGAAACATCTGCTGAAAACTAATCCATCTGAAACAGAGCTGAGTGTTCATTGGAATCAAATTCTTATTTTATCTTATGGGAAAAACTCATCCATACCTAGTCAATGGGAATGCGACAAGATCTCCAAATAAACCATGTCACATTTTGAATATTAACACAATGAACAGTTTGAATATAAATATTATGAACTAAGGGTGGAATTCGTAAAGAACTAAAGCAAAGAAGGAGTAAGAGTAAGACTCCCATCAGGAACAGAAACTCTTCTCATTTTTAAGAAGGAGCTAAATCAGTGTAGAAACTGGACTGCAATATGATGTGAAGACAGTAAAGTGATGCAATCAATGATAGGTTCTGTTATCTATGCTCTGTTAAGTTATCTACAAATAGCTAAAACTTCCAAAGTTCAGCAAGTTTAATTAAAGGCTACCTAGCATATTTCAGCTCCCTAAATAAACAGCATGTTTCTTACAGTAGTTTGATGCATACAAAATGTGCTTTCCTCAAATATTTTTTATTCTCACTTAAAGCTTTGCTGCTTCTGCAAACATTCCTCTAGCCAAGCTTATTTGCAAGGATGTATGTGAAAAGTAGACACAAATGGAGTGTGAACTTATTAAACATGAATTCACTTAGAACTTAATAATAAAAAATTGCAGGAGTTTTATGCAGTCCTTGCCCAGCAAGAACATTAGAACTGCTAGAACATCAGAACCAAATCCAGAAAGCTACACAGCAGACAACAATGTGTCTAACACTTGATCATTCAAGATAAACACCAGAAGATGTGAAGACCATGAAGAACCAGATTTTAAAATCATTACGATATCTCCTGCTGTACCTGGAGACATGGGCTTAGGTGTTGGGAGGAGCTTTGCACATGCTTATTGAAAGAGATTCAGAGAGCTCTTATCTGCGCAGGTCAGTTCCAGTTTGAGAAGCCACTGAACCACATCAACAGTGGTTTTGCCAGGCACATTAGCTTGAACACACTATCATATTGATTTGATCATTCCATTTTCAGACTTGCTGACAGAAAATGCAATTCTTTAGTAGTTCAAATCCCTAAAAGTCAAACAAAAATCTAAAACCAGACATTCAATATCTACAGTAAACACTGAACACAGAGCTGCCACCACTACATTTTGAAAAGACTAACTGTTCCTCAGTTGTTTAAAGAAAATTATTTCCACTTCCATAGTGCAAATCCTGTATCTGCAGGACCCTCCCTATAGCCTAAGGTTTTAATTTATTTATTGCAATAAATCAAAATTTAAATGTTTCATGTAAGAATATAAGGCTTCATATTCCCAAATAAGCATATGATTTTAAAACAGGTAACTCTCTTAAAAGTGATTCAACAAACATCAGTCCAGCTAACCCATGCATAACAAGGTTTCCTACAGTTCAATCCGTTATAGTGTGTTCACTTAGGTGGAATTAGGCTGAAATATGATAACTGACAATGGAAGAAAAAGCAGTTCACTCTGATAAAACTCCAAAAGGAGTTACAAAAGCTTTCTTATAGTCTCATTCATCTTCAGCTTTGTCTCAAAACATTCGAAAACTCACAACACTTTGGCAGACACCAGCAGCAAGCAGTCTCAGAGGCAGGCTGTGTTCAACCTGAACCCCCCACAGCACATCCTCAGAACAGTGTGCTGCTGCTAAAAGAGGAATAAGTTGTTGAGCCCTCCAAAAGGTGTTTTTAACCCCATAAAAAAACAGAGCACAAGACAAAGAGGGAAGTGTGCTCCTAGCCTACATGTAAAGTGATTTGCACCTGGCAGAAGCGAAGAGCTGGAGTCTTTAAAGCCTGATGTATGGAATTTGCCTTTGTGTTGCAAGTGGGAGAGGCTCAGAATTTCCATCATCTTTGCCATAAAACAGCGAATCCTGGCTTCCTAGTGTGTGCATCTGCATCTGGGCACTGCTTAGAAGCAATGCGTGCATCAGCACATGCTTCTGCCCTCCTCATCTCCTGGCAAGACTGCTAAATTGATAAAACAAGTTTTAAGGCTTCTCATTTTTTCCGCCTCTCCAAACATCCTCCATGGCTGCGCCCTTTTCTTCTTGCTATAACATCACTAGAGAAAGAAAGAGAAGGCAAAAAAATAGGAGGGGATGTTTGCTTTTTAGGCTGTTTATACTGTTCTCTCCAACACCACAGTTTCTTCTTTGACTGTCATCTCTCTTGCTGTAACAAAATTAGCAGTAATTTACTTCCTATGTGATGAGGCTAAACGAAGCCTCTTGTGTTTCAGAGTTCCCTAGCACGTTTAACATGACACAGAAGCCATGTGGTACCCAATGAAATAGGCATCAGGACTTTGCAGGGGCTATTTTATCTCGGATACTTGTTATGCACTGTAATAACTTATCAGTTTACTTAACTACATACAAGCTCTCTGTTTTGAGAGTTCATGAAGAATATGAAAAGTTAAGGTATATACGGGTTATTATTGCCTGTCTCCGATGTTTCTACAGCATGCAGGGCACCACTTCTCAAAAGACACATTTATGATCTCAATTGTGCAGCAGATGCCAGCTACTATAAATAATGGCCTTAGGCCATGGTCAGCTTTACCTTTAACCAAGAGCAGCAGTGTGCGCTGCTCATATAATTTAACTTCCTGCCCTAAGACAGTTCTGCAGACCAGACGAGGTCTTCAGAAAAAACAGTACCTTTCACATGTTCTAACATGCTGCTATACTGCACAGCCTAAAGTGGTTAGCAGCTAAGTGAAAATGGCAAGGCATGACATTTTTGAAAAATCCTCGAAAATGGTGTAAGCTGAATTAAAGGCTACCCAGCGTATTTCAGCTTGCTAAACAGATAACATTTTTCTTACTGTTGTTCTGATGCACACAAACTGTGCTGTTCCCAAATATTTCTCATTCTCACTTGAAGTTTTGCAGAAGGAAGCACACTATTTTGTTGGTTGTTTGAAACAGGTCTCTTTCCAGTAGGAAACATAACCCCCGGAGCTTCCTGGCAGACACACAGGTTAAGATCACACTCGCTCTGGGCACTCATATGGACTCCTTATTTCCAGGAGCGCTGCACAAGCTTTGAGGATGGGAAATGAAGAATAGCACATAAACTTGAAACTACAGAGATGTTCCAGATGCACACAGCAGAACTTGGAACAAATCCAGCACACAGGGGCTAACACCCCTACCCTCATAAAGTGCCATGGGATCTTTTCACAAGAGTAAATTGCAGATTGCAAAACAGTTACCTTAACTAGTTCCTAATGTGCTGTATCACACCACATTCAATTTTCCATCTGTAGTGTCTGCAACTACTGTTCATAAAATGAAAGTTTAAATGCAGAAATAAATGTAATGTAGATCTGTGATAGCACCACAGAATGTTTTTCATCATATCATAGGCCCAGTCATTTAACCTGAGTGATGCTTTAAACTTCTCTAAATCCCACATAATCCTTATGAACACTTTGGAGATCTCAGAGAGCACGCAGACATGGGATTGAGCATTATCGAGTTGCACTATAAATATATTTCTCAACGCATTGTTCTTTTCCTGTCTTGTCACACCAAGTTGCTATTCAGTGTTAGAGAGCACCCATGTACCACTCCAGACGTGACTGCATTTTCAAAGAATGAAATGCTTTTAATACAGCAGTATATATAGTATAAAGGCCCTGGATAAGCATATGGCATGTCTATATCATACCACACAACATTATTGACCCATGAAGCAGAGATACAAGTTTGCTCACAAGCCTCTTTCCTAGGGGCTCCTCCTGTCACAAGGCCACAGCTCATCATTCCAAGCTGGTTAATTAAGTTAGGGAAGAACAGCAGCAACGTCCCTACCAAGCTACCAGCTGCTAACTTATAAGCAGACCTTCGCTAATAATAAGCTGTCAGTGTCACTACAGGGAAAAGAATCAAGCTCAACAGTAACAGTTGTAATCTAGAATAGGCCAGAACACCAGCCAGTCCAAAAAACGTCCTCTTGCTTTAGCCTGGGAGACAAAATAGGTCAGGAGGTACTCAGGAAAGGCAGCTTATTTCTTAAGTTGTGGGGTGGGGAAAGGCTCCAGCAGACAAGGGCTGGGCAGAGCGGAGAGAACCTACTGCTGACCTGCCTGCTACACTGACACCTAAGAGCTAAAAAGAACAAGTGAGGAAAAGAAACTTGTCAGTGAGAAGAAATAAAAATCCCTTAGGAAGAAAGGCAATCTGAAAATCTTGACAAGTTAAGCAATGTTAAAAAAACCTTTGCATAAGCCCTCCAAGATGTTTTGATGCTGTCTCTGGAAATATGCATGGTTCATTTCATGATGAAATTTCTAGCAATATCTTCCCATTTATTTATTCAGGAGGATCTGATACTGGCTCCATGACAAAGCTCAGAGAAGAGACCACAAAGAAAGTTACTCTCTCCTGTAATTACAGAAGAGGTTGGGGGAAAAAAATCCCACCAGCCACAATAATTGCACTTTTCTTTGCCCTGTTTACATTGTATTTTTCCAAGTAACAAATACACAAAAGGCAGACCATAAAAACAACTACATTTACAATATAAATACCTTTAGTCATGACATGACACAGTTCTACAAATGTAAATCTATTTGAAGTGTGAGTTTAAAAGAATCCTGACAATACATGGCTAAAATTATCTCTGATACAATTCTACTGAATTAAAAGAGGTTGCAGAGGGAGGGAGTAAATTTGCCTTCTGGTGTTATTGGTGAAAAAAAATGAGTTTTATGTCAAAATGCTTTTTATGAACTTGAATCCAGTTTCTAATCATCCCGATTGCCCTGTACAATAAACTCTTGATTATGACTGCTGGCGTTCACAGTAATAAGACAAGATGATGTGTAGCACAATTTTCTTCATTCAGCTTTTCATTCTCCCTCCACTCCTAAAAAGTCTTCATATCTTTCTATTTGTTTTGTTTAAAAGTCATGCAAAATTAGATATTATCAATCATGTCATGCATTCTCAAGTGCAAAAATGTTATTCTGTTGATTGCCAGGGAGCTGCTGCTTGCCTCAAAGTCCTAACAAGCTGTCCCTGCTGTAACTCACAAGTTCCTCTTGCACTGGTAAGACAAGTGAGACCCTGACTTCCCTTGGCTGAGGCCTGAAGCTGAGGGCTGAAGTTACTTGAAGAAATAAATGAAGATACCAGAAAGATAATCAACAAAAGAAAGTCACTTCAAAATCATAATCTGATGTTTCTCTGGCTTTCCTATTCAGACTTAGAAAACTTGTTGCACTTGTTCTGCATGGTTTAACAGAGTCAAAAAATTATTGTAGGCATGATTATTGAAATTTTGCGGTGGTTATATAAATCCTAGTATGAACATCAAGGCTAACAGGGTGCCCAATGTCCTGGAATCACTGAGGCAGAAAAGCAAAATGCACATCTCTGCAAACTGACTTGGAAAGTTTTCCTCTTTGGTCTGAAGATTTTTCATGTGTCTTTTCAGTCAACTAAATGGCATTCTTCCTTGGATGGCTATGACTAAATGACTATTTAGAATATTTATTTAAAACTCTACAAAAATTTTTCATTTCTGTAATATCAGAACTGGCATTTATGTGGCGAGTACTTTAAATGGATGGATGCAAATTCTTCATGTCTTCCAAACAGTTAAAGTATCATAATTTTTTTTTGTTGCATGAAGAGGCAAAAAGAGCCTAAGGTGTATTGAATACAAAGTGCAAGCTACAGGCAAAGGGACCAGAAAGAAAAATTAATTCAAGATTTGTGGCTTCTTATCCAGCACAGAACACAGCTGTTTTAAAGAGAGACTCTAGAATAAGCAGCCTTTCCAATTGCTGAAGGTTTCACTCCTCCAAGCCAAAACAACTCACCTTGTATTTCTTTAGGGCTTTGTACATCTGTTGAAATACAGTGATATATACTGCCCACAGAGTCCACTGACTTTTTAATAAAAGAGACCTAAACAATCCTTTGCTTGAAGTGCTAGATTTGTGCAACCAATTATCAAAAAAAAAAAGAAAAGAAAGAAAAAGAGTTCTGTTTACTACTCAAAATAAAAAGTCACACAATTCCCTAATCACTATAAATCTAGACTGCCATTCATTCTGCATCTAGCTATGGTAGCTACAGAGATGTTAGCAGAACCACAGAGATTTTAGTACAAACACAACTGTATCAATGATGCAGGTCTTCCCACAGAACCTACTTCAGGCAAAATCAGTTAACTAGTGTGTACATATTGACATTTCAATCTAATTATTTTGCCAAAAGAATCTCATAGGGCTTAATGCTCCAGCAGAAGACTGGATTTTGCTGGTGAACTAAATTTGGAAGATGCCCATGCACTGTGCAAGCTGTGTTGACTCTCCTAACAAAACAGTTCACAGCTCATCCTGGTTTACACTGCTTTTCCGTCTAAACTTCAACCTGCAGTGACGGGGAACAGATGGACATGCATTTGGGCACTACTGGACACCAGGAAGACCTACTGGTATTAGAAAGTGCTAAGAACAATTCAGGGTAGGCTTAACTACCATCCTTATTCTGGGAGCTTCCCAGAGGCATGACCTATCTCACTCCATGGCTGAGGCAGGTTTACACTGTTTGACAGGGATAGAGAATGGGTCCAAGCAGAGAAGCAAACAATCCTACTAGGCTCCTTACAGCTATGGGGAACTGAAAAAAGAAATGAGAAAAATCAGCCCCTCTCCATGTCTTTATGTGACTCGGAAACAGCCCAGGTCCAAGTAAATCCTCAAGCTAATTTCCTCGCCTTCAGTCATGTGAGAGCTTATAAGCAGCTTGCATAAAGCGCACTTTTTTTTGAAAATGTCTGTTGCACACAGAACATGAAATCTTCCCCAACCCAAAAGCCCTGCTAATGTAATGCAATACCCTGCTTTCAAGCACTTTCTAACTTATAGTAGAGCCTAAAAAGGTTTAAAGCTGTATAAATGCCTTTCTACATTTTTGACCTTATGTCTGCTGTTTCCTAAGTGGCAGCAGAGAGTTGATCCCCAGCTGCCTGTGAACTGTGGGCTCTCTTGAAAAGCCTCTTTCTGTTCAGGCCTGCAGACAGTTATTGTAACATTCCCATGCAGTGAGTGACCCCATTCCCAAGCCATTTTATCTCCAGAGCTTGTTCTCAATGGCACACAATTCATGGCACAATCCACTAACAAACATGGCAGTCCCACAGAAGCAGTCCCACATCCACTTGCCCACAAATGCTGATCTGCCTCCACCTGAGGGAGACTTTTACTAGCCCAAGAAAATAGAGCCAATAGAGCCATCATTTTACGCATTTCAATACAGAAATAAATATTTTACACACACAGATAGTCCAGTGAGACTCCCACCCTCAGAAGAAGTGGCCATCATGAACTGCAAGAGTTATATCACCTGAAGAATAATCACTGCCCCAAGAGCTAAGAAGACACAGCAACACTTATCTCTACTACCAAAAACAATAGAAATAATCATTAAGTACATCAGCTGCTGTATCTCTTTTCAGCTCAAATACTCCAAAAGGTGAGGAATATATTTTATTCACCATAGGAGCAGTGGTACCAAGAGTTGCTGCTGTTATATCACTACACCATATCCTGATCCAGAGTTGCAACTTAGTGTGTATAGCATGTATTTAAACATATGAATGTATGCATATGTATATACACATATATATGTGGACACACATATACAGACAGGTAAGCAATTCTAAAGGCCAACTACAGGATTCGGTTAGTTTACTTCTCAGTTTGGGCAAATAAGGTAAGACATCCAGCATAAACTAAGAAAGACTTTTGAAACTGTGAAAGAAACATTACTTCAGATTCAGAAATGAAGTTTTGTAACTTGATAAACACAAGAAAGGAGAAAAAAAATGAATCACAAAACCAGACTACTCCCTTGCAAGCTTTTGCTCTGCATCCTTTCCCCTACTCCTGAAAGCATTATAAATACATGGAAATTCCTCAGGAAAAGAAGATTGGTTATAGAGCTAATTCTGACATTTCCAAAATATTACAATAAAGCGACTGAGTGACCCTGTTTAATCAGAGAGGCAAAAACAGAAATCCTCCAAGTGCAGTTCTAGGCTACTGCTCTTGACCTCCTATAGACCATTTAGGTCTGAGTAATCGTTGATATGACAACCTCCAGAAGTAGCAATAGATGTCACTTTTTCCAAGTGAAGCCTCAAAGCTGCTCTTTGGAATAAGAGATCAGCAGATACCAATACACTGAGGATTGTAAGGGAGGACAGGGTAATAATATTTAGTCTGAGCACTAAAAGTGACGGTTATGTGAGATGCCTAAGAGTCTAACCACACGCAGAATTACAAAAATACACCACAAAACCCCCACCTAAACACAGTTCACTTCTCCTCTGAGTAAGAGCAATTGTCCTACCACTCAGATGATAAAACAGGAAGTGACAGATTTATATTCCGGAGATACCAATTGTGTTTGGAGATGAACAATGTTGAAAAAAAAGGGAAATAGATCACCAGTATGCTCTGAGCACTTCTTTGTTTTCCACCTCATCATACAAAAGCCTGAGCTATATTGTGATCATGCTGGTCCCAGCAAACTTCCTTGCCAAAAGGAAACCAAAAGGACTGGGTTCTAGGCTGCCTAAAAAGGGGCATAACCTCACCAGTTTGAATAGCGGTGTTTTGATCCACCACTGGCCAACGCAAAGTGCAAAAACTACCCTCCCTTCACAAAACACTAACACTTTACAATATGACTGAGAAGATAACTATGCACTGCATCAATCACTGCCTGTTCAGGCAGGGACACACTATCTGATGTCATTTAATGTGCTGCTGCTCAGAATTGGGTCTTTTGTATAATTTTGAATGTCTGAAATGAATTATTGCATTTTATGATTTTTTTTGCTAATAACTTCTTTAATTCTATTGTTTTAACTTTTTTAAGCTCTTCTGTCACAGGGTTCCACTATTCAAAGTAAAGATCTCTTCTCACTTTCCTAGTAAACACAAATGCAAAATTCTGCTCGCTCTGCAAATGCAACTTTTTCTTTAGAAAAGTAAATTTAACCCTTCTGAATTCAAGCCAGATGGACAGTAAAATTCACAGCCCACCTAAGTCACTTCTGTAGAGCTGTATTTCTGAGATACTATGCATATGGCAAAGCCCCTCTAAGCATCCACTGCCATCAAGATGTTGCACAGGAGGGAAAACAACTGCCAGGAAGAGTCATTTGCCCTCTCCTATCCTTCTTCCCTTCACAGCTTTGTGACCTTTGCAAGTCACATGATCTCATTACTATTTAAAGGGAGTCACAGTATTTTGGCTATTTTAAAGCTTGAGCTGGTGCATGAAAAGACATGCAAGTCTATCTGTGGTTCAGTTGGCTCTTCTGATGCTCTGCTACAACATAGGTCAATATGCTCTGTAGAGAGCAATGCTTCAGGCTATGGAGGCAGAGTTTGACTCTTCAGGGGCTGGTTTCTTCGGGGCTTTCCTGCGGAGTGAGCAGGAATAGGACGTGGGAGTGCCAGGCCAGGGCAACACGTGTTTGCAAGCAGCTTCAAGCATAGGCTGCCTTTTGCTTGGTGCTTTCAACTGGTTCTTGCTGAAAGCACCTCACTTGCTGGGAGAGGGTGGAGGACAAGAGCCCCAGGGAAGGGTGAATCTAAAAAGGGGCTTATTTTCATTGGATGAATGTAACACATTTGCTGGAGTTAGATTTCTTTGTGCATTAAGAGGATTATGGTTCAAATTAGAGGGATATTTTAAGATCATAAGAACGGAATTTTTTTCATGTAGTAGTATATATTTTTAGTTTCATTATAACACTTATTTAACACATTTGCAATTTGTCCAGAGTTTAGGATGTGTCTATTTATGTATTTGTGATGGATGGTTTTTATAGCTTGGCTGAATGTGGATGTATGAGTAGACTTGGTTAAGCTAGTTCTTTAGTTCCCTGGCCTATTAGGAGTGTTTAAATACACAACTGAATAGTAAGACAAAATATATCTGCTTTAAATGAAACAAAATTGTAAAACCTGAGGAGTTTGGGTTGATTGCATTTTCTCTGGTTTGTTCCTTTCTCTGTTCCTCCTCTGTATTTTTCCCCGGCCTTTCTAAACACAGTGAGAAGCTGTAATGTCATAACAGGAATTCATATAGAAAATGTATTCTCTACCCTGAATAACCACAAAGCATCCAGAGTACTTCAAATTATACAATGCTATGCTCCAATAGTAATGGTTATGAATTACTTTCTGACCCTGGCTGGTGACCAATCTCTGTCTTAAAAGACTGATGGTCCCTGCAATTTTATCCTGGTCATTATAAATCTGTTTTTCAAGAATAAGTGGATAGTCATTGTCTTCTCTAGGTTGCCTGCCTCTGTAAACTAGTCTTTAACTTAGAACCTTTCTGCTTTGCACAGTACAAACAAGCCCAGTCAAGGTGGCATCTTCCGAGAAAGGAATAACCAAGCAATTTTAATCTATAAATTTTCTCCTTAAGGGCACACAACATTAGACAGCCTATATTTTGAGGAAGTGAAATGCTCAATGTTCCCTTATTGATTACCACTTAAAAATCTGGCTTTTCCATTAGGAAAAAATACACACACACAATAATGACACTAAAATACCAGTCTCTCATTAGAACAGAACAGCTGAGATGATAGTCTGTATATGTCTCATTGTGAGTATCTCACTACCATCAATCAACCCCCCAAACCTGAATGCAAAAGTATGTACAGTTGTGCCCAGTGGTTCTGGCCTCATTTGCTTGAACTTGCAGGGTGGCTACTTTGTCAAGAGAAGTAACATTTACACCCAGTAATCCTCTTTTTGTCACTTTCTGAGCAAGACTACATTGTCTTCTCTACTCAGGTAATGGCTTTCTAGTCTAATTTATTCTTTTCAGGAAGGCTTTTGTTGAATATCTCGTGCCACAGAGTTCTGTCTGCTCCATACGAGGTCCCCGAAGGTAACGCAGGCAGGTTCTGGGAGCACTGCATGAGCAGAACTATTAAGTACACGCTCTATTTGAGCGAGCGTTCACTCCAGATACTTTTCTCTCTCAACTCATTATTCATGGTGTGTGTGTGTGTTGGGATGGGGGGACTGCCTTAAATTCCTAATGATCTAATTTCCTTTCACAACTGTACATCAAGAACTGAGAAGTTTCTAACCCTTCTTTCTTCCTAGGCAGATTCCACACCCCAAGGAACATTTTTTAGGACTTCCTCCCCCGCAATACATGCTCTTTTTTCTATCCATCCTAATTCAAAACTTCAACAGCACTACTGTGAAGGGAAATAGTTGCTAAAATAAAACATGATGCCTGGAAGAGAAAGAATTATCCAAGTCTAATTATTAGACACCGCAAGCATTTTGAGAGTCAGAGATCCTACTGAGATGGCAGAATACCTTGTAAGTAATGTAGCAGACAGGTTGTGTTTCATTTCTAGGAGACTATTCATCTGCAGATACAAAGACACTTTGGTAAGCATGTGCATGCAAAAACCCTATCATTTTAGTGACACTATCAGTTATTAGTTAGTAAGTCCCACTGGCACACTGTACTGCACAGTGTAAGGATGCCAAACTTGTTACTAGTATAATCAGGGAGTAAATAGCACACTGATTATTGGCATGTCAGCAAGTACACTAAAACACAGTATGAGTATGAAGAAACAATTTTAGCCAGCAATCCGTCATAGAGATGTTCTAAACTTTTTGAGGAAGAAAGGAACAGCATGGCAGAAAGTAAACTTGGTGCAAAGACCCCACCAATGCCAGTTGTCTCAGGCAAGGTCTTCTGAGGCTTGTGTTGCAAAATTGCTGCTGAACACTTTTAACAGTAACAGCTGGACTATGACCCACACTCAGCAAAGACCTGAAGGTGAATGAAATCATTTTATATTTTAAGCTAGCTCTTTTTAGCTTATATCTAATTTTAGATTAAGACTCAGGCTGTTAAGTGCACTACAGCAAGAGAGCAGACACATTCATGCACACACAAACACGTAAAGATTTGATAGATTATAATTTGTTTATTTGGAAAGCCTTGATTTTAATACTGAGAAAAGTTTAGCTGTGCAACAATTGCCATCCATCCAAGTATATGCCTTCCATTAGCTCCAGCAAGGTGATTTCCCTTTATTCCGATTCAATAACGTACTTCCTTCTGGAATGTTTGTTACAGCCAATCCTATATAATTAAGAGCAAGAACCTCAGTGATAGTTCCACTTTGTGTTTCAGTGATGTTTAAAGTCATCTATTTAGGATTGCAAGAGGACACAAGCGTTGGAATTTTAGTGTCACATGATCTGCTTGCACGTCCACTCTTCCTGAAAGGCTGAACAGGAGGCTAAACACTTGCAATAGCAATACAAAACACAGGCTTAATGTGAGTATATAAAAGAAAGTCTTAATGTCTGATGTTGCCTCCAGAGGGAACAAGGCAGATGCATCGAATTCTAGATGCATGTATCAGGTTTGAAAGTCTGGTCTCAGAAATACCATGGTACTGCCAGTTTTAACAATAACTGAGAAGGGGCAAGGACTCCATTCTCTTCTCTTCCCACTGCCCTTGCTTAGCACAGCTGTGTGGGCTGCCGCCTTCACAGGGTGAGAAAATCCACTCAGGAGCTGCTTCGAGTGCTCTGGCTCTGGAGAAAAGCTCTCACCATGTTAGACATGAGCACACCTAAAAGCAAGACAAATCCATAGGAAACAGAGCTTGATGAGCTCCCAGAACTGCTTATTCTGTGTTCTGCTGCCACTTTCAAGTTCTATGAAATCTTTGGAGCTTCAGATTCCTAAAGTACACTTTCCTGTAAGAGCTTCTGGATTACAGAAAGAGTTCTCCAAGGCTGCCTAGATTAGTAATAGAAATATCTAACAACATACTTTCAGTTCACACTATTACTGATAAATTACAGTGTTTAATACAACTTCATGGTAGCACTGTGAGTTAAAGTGCTCTCAACATAAAAATTACCAGAGTGCACCTCCACAAAATGTACTATTCATAATTTTCAGTCAATTAATATGGAAAATGTAAAGGAGAACAGATTGTTTTCTATATCAACAGTTCACCGAGAAGATTGTTTTAATTACAAGGCTCTCATGTCTTTTTATATTAGGTGTCTTGTTGAGGTTGAAAAGCCATTAATGTCTCAATGTCTTGCAAAGCTTTCTCTACAATTGTATAACAGCTACTTAGCAGTTATATGAAGAACACCATTAAAACAAAATTTAAGTCCACAATTACTCTGTTAATAAAGTGTAAATTTAAAAATACATGCAACTATCATGGAGATGGAGCATTTAATTCTCACTTAGCTTCCCAAGAATGAAGGGTTAATTTGGTAAAAGAGATGAGATGACTGCAGTAATTGCTCTTATCTGCTGTTTCGTGGGTGAAAATAACTTCTAAGACTTTGAATTTTGAGGCCTAAATCAAGTGTTCATTTACCTAGATATAACTCCCCTGGAACATTAGAAGGAACAATTAGCATAGATCTACCTGTGTATCTTAAGCTATGGTTAATGCATGGGAATGGTATGCTTAATTTTACTGCTTTGAAAATATACCCCAGGAGAATAAAAGAAAGACTTTTAATGTTATTGAGAACTCCAAAGGAAAGGGCTTGCTTTATTTACTTTCCCTTTTATAACCTTATTCTGGTTCTAATCCTCTGAAATAAATATAAGAACCCAAGAATGTGATCAAGAGAGATTTCTGAGTAGTCCAGGGCATGAACCACCATAAAGTAAAGATACTGCTGCAGCACGTCTTAGCCCAACAATAGCAGCCATACCAAGGATTTCTTCTTACAATGCTGTTCTCTGATTACTCTATTAACCCATGTTATATAATGAGCCTTTCTGGAACTATCACTACTTTGAGTGAGAAGAAAAGGTAAGTAGGTCAGTTGGGAAGCAAGGCATCTGGGGAGCATTGGCAGGAAAATGAAGCTCCAATACAGCTGGAAGTAGCAGCAGGGATATAGATAGGCAGCTGTATGAAAAGAGGGGACCTTCATCACCCTTGAAGGAAGGCTGCTCAGAACATGACCCCATTCCTGAATTTCCACACAGAACATGAAAGGGGGAACAGAGAAGGGCATTTTGAAACTTAAGCTTGAGGGATCATGATTACTTAGGTGACCTGGAATCAGAAGATAAGCTAAGGGACTCCCACATCCAAGCATCATTGCTTTTTGTAGCTGCCTTAATCTTGGCTGTACATATTGGTTAACTCACTCGGAGGCTGTTCAGGAATCACTAGGTCAGGAATCAGTTGTTATCTTTGAACTTAAATACTGGGCAAGTTTTCTGCACCCAAGTTTCCTCACTAACTTGCCACTCACTAATCTCCTGGTAAATCCATGAAGCTTTCTCATTCCAAAGGTGCACAATCCAGGCCAGAAAAATGTTAAGAAACAGATCTAGAGAAACATGTAGGCATTTTACTTTTATTTGGCACTTCAAGGGGATTTAGACTCCTAAAATCATCGCTGCTTTGGGTCTATATGGTTTGTCTGGGAAGTGCAGACACTGAAAGAGCTATTCATACAGCCAAGAGAGCTCCACTTTCACTCCAGTTCTGCCTGTATCCGTGTTTGACCTTGCCTGTGAAGATTAGACCAGTTACTCTCATCTCTGAAAGAACTCACCTTTCAAATTTAAGAGCCCTTTTGGCAGCATTTCACCAGCTGAAATTTTACAGCAAGGCACATTTCCAGTTTAGCTTCCCTACTGATCAGTGAAGTATTAACTTCCGTCCCCAACCCTTCACAATCAGATGAGTGGCTAGATTTTGCAAAACACCATTTTTCATACAGAGAGTTTCCCTCATCTGCTCCTTCTTTAATGCTCATCCTCCACTCAAAAACAGTTTGTATCCACAAAGAAAAGCTGTGTGGTTTTGCAATATCTTGCAGTTTCTCCATTAAAGGCTACATCAAAATAATTTTGCAAAAAATGAGAAAGTGCTTAACTGTATTATTTCCTGTGTTGTCTCTATTATGGAACCTCACCCACAGAAATTAGCCATTGCTATTTATTATGCACCACCATAGCCTATATTCCAGATCAGGGTAAATTGGATGGGAAGAAAGGGAACAATTGAACACTGTACCTGGTAAAAATAAAAACAGTGAAAACAAAAAGTTTACTGCAGTAGCTGATCTGCAGTAACTTACAAATTGCTAACAACTTATGTAAGTTTTACATGCCTTTTCCATCTGCTATTCATTAAAAAACATGTTGCTATGGTAACTGCCACATGCCATGGTATTTATGCTGCTTCTGATGTACAAAGCATAGTTTGTGTAGGAGTGTGTGTATGTATATGATGTGGCAGCTGTCGTCTCTGCCATTTTGTTGCTGCTCTAGAAAAAAAATAAAGCAAGTAGTGGCTATGAATACTCATTTGAGTAATGATACTAGCGCCTGTTTGACTTGAGGCCCCCACAAAGCTCCGCGTGGTTCTCATCTGAGCAGCCTACGCACGGCGGGTTCTCGCAGAGGGGCAGAACCAGGTGGGCTATCTTTAAAAATAACCCCTGTCTCT